>JAUZST010011647.1:0-11806 GCA_034779995.1 Parotocinclus haroldoi
TATTATATATGTACTTTCTTGATTCTTCTGATGCTGATGTCAGCACTTTTACATTTCTCAAACCTGTTGCTTCATTCATAAAACAATGAGTCTCTGATTGCAGGAAAATTGTTATAAGGCAGAGATAACTACTCAACAACGTTCAAAGTGTATTTTGACCAACTCGGAGTACCTCATAGGAGACAAAGCCCTGCCCTGAAAGTAGTTTCAGTCACAAGGTATTGCTTTTATAGTGCATATTCCAGGAAACTCCCATGACATTTAATTATCTAGTCAGAAAAGGAACAATTTTTTTGGAGGGCAAGTTTTCGAACCCTAAACATGGAACCAGTCAGAACAGGAAGCAGTCATTACAACCACAGTTAATGTACAACAGTGGGTCACAACATGAAGACTGAAGACATTAATCGAGTAAGGGAAAATGTTTATTAAAAACACAAGTTACTGAACTGCCTCAAAAGCCACCAAGATATACACTGTTAACAAAAATTAGAGGACATTTCATTATGGCATATTTCATTTTGAAATATTTCCTAATTTTGGTATAGTTTCACGTGTACCTTGTGAAGACCAGTAGTGTTACAATTTCCTGCAATTAGAGCAAGTCATCATCACAGCAAACAGCATGTCACAAGGTCCTTCAAGTGCTAGATCGATGAAACCTCAAGAACACAATTTACACTAGGCTTTTTCAGTTTTGCATCTTATGTAATAGAACTGTATCTCAAAAGGTTAATAGGTGGATTCAGTTATATCTGATTTAAATCTGATTGCTGAAGCCACTATAGGAGCAGGTTTGAGATGCACTGTAGCCACATATTAAACAGGGATAAGTGCATACAGTGTCACGAAACCCTTTCCAAAACTTTACAACATATTTACAGCATACATGATCCATGACGTCCATCCCAGCATGACTAGCCAAACACATGCAAGATACACATAGCTGGTCAACGTAAGAGCCTATCATTTTATTGTATCAGCAAATTAGACATACAGTAGTCATATATAAACCACAAACTACCGAAATTCATTATATTATATCATTTAATTATACTATTCAATGTACAGAGATAAATAAAGGGTATAAAGGGTCTTACTCAAGGACCTTTGGCAGAGGTGGGATTTTTGATTCATTACTATTATGATAATTACCCCTCCCAACTTCTATTTCTGGAATGAGCTGCAGACCTGAAATACAGGAAGGGATGTTTTCGACAAGTGAAACCAGATAAAACATGAAATACCTTGGGTTCACCCTGTCCGCAATTTTATTTTGTTTGCATTTTCCATACTCTCCTAAATTGTTTCTAATGTGTTAAGGTGAACTATATATTTGTTTTATTGCCACTTGAAGTATTACCCTGAAGGCTATAGTGTTTGCTTCGCCTGAAACATTTTTGGAGGAATTACCATAAATCTTTCACAACAGGTGCTGTTTTTCGACAACTAGACTTAGAGAGATCTGTTAATCAACTAATGGATTTGGAAGGGACACAATTTTTAAAGTGCTAGTCTCTTTGGTTTGTTGTTGGCTGGAGACTTTACATTAAAAATTTTGTAACGTATGTAATTCAATGATTTAGTCGCTGTGAGCCTGCCTTTAAAACACATTATTATTTGAGTCCCTTAAGTGCACCAGTCAGTGGAAAAGAGTTCTGGGAACTCTTCTGTGATACCCCTGTGAATATAACTCACCAAAAACCCTGTAAGAACCATAGTATATCTAGCACAGAGCACTTATATACCCCTCCACTACTAATAAGAAAGTGTCAGCATTAGGTCATTCAATTGTAATACCATTAAAACCTTTGGCTCAGTCCTCTTCAGTAGGAAAAGTACATGGTGTTCCGCTAGGCTATAGGCATTTTACCCTCACACGGGTTAAGTCTAAGCTTCCAGATAAATCTCATTTGAAATTGAGTAGGGCAATCCCGTTTTCACATAGGGCAAATGGTATTTGTTGCAAGGTGCACAAAGTAATTGCATGAATGTAGAACTAAGTGCTTTAACAATGGCTTACATATGAAGATGTAGTTTACAAAACACCGTCGGCAGTGATAGATTAAAAAAAAAAGAATATAATTGATAAGAGACAAGTTACCATCAAGTCTGTGTGGTTTATTATGACGATGACTGTGCAAGGTTTGAGATAAATCACAACGTGTGGCTTAATCTACTCTTATTCACTATATTTTCTATGTATATGTGCGTTTAAATGAAGCTGCAGCAGAAAAGGGCGTTGTGCAGAAGAGAATCTGAACAGCATTCTATTATCCATTATAGTATAACACAGAACATTCCTTACAAGACTGACTATACAACTGCCCTCTATACTACAGCACAAGATAGGTTTAGTAACATTTACATCTGCAGCATTTAGCAGCCACTCATATCCAAAGCAACTTTGAAGTGACACAATTCAAGTAATTGTGAGTTAAATGTGGCAGCATTGTGGGTGGGTAGCATTGTCGTTTCACAGTGAGAAGATCCTGGGTTCAGTCGCCAGGTGGAGCGGTCTGGATACGCCTATAAGGTTAACTGGTCACTCTAAAGTGCCCATAGTCTGTGAATGTGTGCTCCTTGCAATGAATTGACACCATTTTGGGGCTGTTCTTGTTGTTTAGACACTGGCTCTTCCACTACACTGTCCAGGATCAAGAAAGAAAGTGAACAAACAGGGACAAATGTCAAAACAATGTCTATTCACTACATATTCTCATATACTACATATGGTTTAACATCAGGGGCAAATATAGTCTGTCATCCAGGTCTGTATTCATTCTGAATGCTATTTTGCTAGAGAGCTGCATAGGCATAGGTGTTAAAACAGAAGCACAGATTACACAAGTTTCACATGATGCTATTGAACTTGATTTCTCTGCAGGATTGTGAGGTTTGACTTAGTAATCTACACAGGGGGTGGCCTTAATACACCTGTGTATTTGTGCAGCAGCAAAGGAGACATTGTATAGAGTGGAATAACAAAGTCCCTCAATAAATCTGTAATACTTTCCTTAGAATTAGTCAAGCATAAGCAATCATCGAGGAGCAAAAGAAACCCTTTTCTCCATGCCAAAAAGATAGACAGAGACACCCCCTGAATGCATGCTGGAGAATCATAAATTCGGACAAAAATATGAAATATGACCAATTCTTCCATTGTACATTGTGCAAGGGAATGCGGCTCGGATATTGATTACCCGTCTCTTCAGCCTAGTTGTGCTCTATTCAGCATATTCAGTCTACCTCTGTTCAGGAAAATGGATGTGCATAGCTTACACAATGCATTTTAGACCAGTCTCTTTCCACCCAAACAACAATCATGGATCAGAAAGCAGTGTATCAGATGAGAAAATATCACTACTGCATAGACATAGACATAGACATAGACACACACACACACACACACACACACACACACACACACACACACACACACACACACACACACACGCGCGCACTCACACATCCAGCATCTCTTGAAGTAACCTGTTACATTGATGGTATGCTGTGCAAGTTAATGAGCTAGAAGTCAAAACAGGCCGGCCGTTTAATTTTTCCCAGCACACATTGAGTGTAGCCTTCTAGAAAAAAACATGGATTAAATGTCGCTTACAGCGTGCCTGAGCACAGACTTTGGCCATGGGTATTGGCAACCCTGCCATAATTAGAACCCTTGGCAAAATTGTACCTGCTGCTCTGCTCCATCTACCAAATGCACTGGATTTCATGACGTGTATTTTTGGTTTATTCTTAAATTAACTGCTTTTTATTTCATTCTGGCTTTTGTTTAATTTGTAGCCTGGTGCACACAGCCTACTCGTTTGCATTTTCTTTAAACAGGTCTAAGTAATTTGCAGTTAGGGATTTGATTAAATTACTTTCAACCTTAGATTACTCCCACCTTTTCTCAAGGTTTGTTTAAAAGAGTTTGATTGCCTGTACCGTGGTTTTAAAAAAAAAAGAGATGACTTCCACTCCTGCACTTTACTAAATTGCTTTACTAAAACATTGATTTTACTAAAACCATTTACAAACCTGAGTTTTTCTAAGCTCATACCCGCTACAGCTACTCTACAGGGGTCTGTGTCTGCCAAAAGACAATTAGGGATATTTAATGCATTAACACCATTAGTAGTGCTCAATATTTTAGACACTCTAGTTGCTGCTTGATCATGCTAAGAAACCCATTGATTTGGGCTGTGCTTGTAATGATCCTGTAAAGGCCCCCGTTCCTTACATTCTACATACTAAATAGATCGCTACTGCACATTACTTATGTAACGCATTTTTTGCATAAACACATTCAACTGCAATGAACAGCATGCTTAGGATAATAGACTTGGAGTTATTTTTAATGTCACAGCAGCATGTACAACTATTCATGACAGGACCGAGGTTACATCAACACCAGTCAGACACATACATACTGATGCAATTTAGAATGAACAATGAACCTAAAGCATGCCATTAAAATGTGGGAGAAAACTGGAGTACTTGGAATAAACCCACACAGACATGGGAAGGACATGGCATCTCCACACTGAGGACCGAGTTAAATGTACATTTAATGAATCTCTGGAGCTGTGCAGCACAATGCTAATCACTTATGGTACTGGTCTGCCCCATGACTGGAACAAAAGACATGAGCTTAGACATGGTTTCTTATATAATTACTGTGCAACAGTTTTAGGTCACTATTAGATTAGTTGTTTTAGCAATGGTATTATGACAATATACTGTATAATACAGTATAAATGATTGGGTCCAAAACTGTCAAACTTGAATATATTGCTATAAAAGACTTGTTTCCATGGATTTTTATTCCAATCTGTGTGTGTGTTTAGCATTTCTTAGCCTTCTTTTGAAAAAGTGGTTTCTAGGCTGCAGCCCTTCCCAAAAAACCATTGTCAGTGAAGTTTCTTCGGACTCTTCCAATGTGAAGCAGCAGATGTCTTGGTTGCCTGAATTCTAGGTCATCTGACCATGGACCTTCACCATTTTGATTTGTAATTTCTAGCTCTAGTCTTGCTGTGCAATTTGGATTATTCTCACAAATTTGATTTTTGGCTCTTTGATTGTGTTTTCACAGATGTACAATTCTAGCCTAGCATCTGCTTGTCTGCTTGTGATTACAGGTACTTTTGGATTTAACCCGTTTTGTTTGTTTGTTATGCTTTTTGTCAATGAGCTTACACCTGGCTTCCATCTTAGGCTACATTACACTTTGTTACAAACATAGCCTACAGCAGCTTTGTTTGTTTGTTTGTTTGTTTCAGTTTTATACTGCATGTAACTTTCCTGTATTTTATAATGTATTTGTTACGAGATGTGGTGGTTTATAGGAGGACCCAGGTATGCAGGATAGACGTTTCCCACGAAGTATAATAAGAATGGGGAAATAATATAGAACAACTAAAAAAGGATGAAGAGCAGAACGTAAGGCTCCTAACACAAAAAACCCAAAAGGATAAAGGAACGCGCCACGGTATTGCATCCCGAGTGGGAGCAACGCGCGAACTGGTTGCAAGACGTCGCCAAAGCGGCAATTGGGGCAGGCATGCCCCACGACGAAGGAGCGCGAACTCAGGCGTGCGAGAAGCGTACGAGTACGGGACGGGAAAACCCTCAAAGTGCTCCTAACAATCTAAATTTATCTTGGAGCCCCCCCCCCCATATAACTCCCTTGGCACTACAAGCCCCCAGAACGTTACCACTATCCCTCAGGACGTATAAGGGCGCGAGGGCGCTGTTAGTCAGAGGCCCAAACTGAACGGAGATTGAATACCGGTGGAATAATAATTACCTGGCCCCCGAACAGCGCTAAAAACCACGCCTTTATAGCACATGAAGCAGCTGTTTGGAGTCAGGACATAATCAGGATAATGGATATGAGCCGCCTCACCGATAACTCTGTAATGGCGACCGGCGAGGACGGCAGAGGGAATGTGGGAACCCTAACAGTATTCTAATTAAAAGACATTATCATTGTATATGATCGTTATATCATTGCTAACACAATAGAATATGTAATCTAATGGTGACCTAATACTTTTGCCCAGTAATTAAACTAATATTTCACATTTCAAATGTTGTGGCAACTGCTGCTGATGCAATGAAATGTGTAAAATATGACCGTGGGACTGTGATGGCCTAATGGTTACTGTACTGGACTAGAACTTCCAGGGTTCAAATCCCACCTCCACCAAGCACTGTTGGGTCTCTGAGCAAGTACTTTAACTCACAATGGCTTTGGTTGCACAACTTCATAAATTGTAATTTATTTTGGATAAGGGCATCTGCTAAATAAGGAAAATGTAAAAATAAGACATGAAATACTGAATTATTTTAAAAATGCATTAATGACTGTGTGGATCTGTTAAATGGAAAAACATGATTTAGAGATTGTGATTAATCACAATCAATGCTACAAAATGCAAATGATTCATTACAGTGGTATATCTAACCTGTCTGATGGCACTACTTTATATGTAATATGCTTAGGTATATGTCAAAAATATATATTTTATTTACAATACATCAACCTGGAGGTAATTGCGAGCTCTCATAATTTTACTCTTGGACTAAACCAAGAGTGTTTTTAATTAACTGTTAAACGTTAAGTACACGGCCCTTATAGTGTAGAATAAAAGAAATCAGTTAATATGAAGATAGACAGTTGGTTCAATCTGGAGTTATTCAGATTCCTCCAGAGTCCGGGCATTGTAATATGTTTAATAGCTATTCCAGTCACAACTGTGTGTTGATGGATGAGGAGCAGGTTTATACAGTCCTGGTGGGTGGGAAACAAATACAGCAGAAGTCTGCCTTCCAGGACTGAAATCCTAATTAAGATTTATTTAGGTCTCAGTGGAACACAGAGCACAGTGTGGTAATAAATCTCTCCAGAGATCCAACCTCTCTTTCATCTCTAAGCCCCCAATTTCTCTCTCCCCCACCTTCTCTGGTGATCTTTATTGCACTTTACTGTAATGACGAAGGGTAATTTGGATATTTGGGGACTCCATGTGCTGTATAACACTGCAATCATATTTCACCAAGACCTTTAAACTCTAGTTATTCAGAGCTAGTTGAATGATCAGTAAAATGGAGAGGCTGCCACAGCTGACTTTGAGGCGCATCCCTCACCTTCCATCACTGACAATCACTGAGCATTTCTATCACAGGGGCCAGAGATGAAGAGACAGGAACAAACTGATTTAGTGCAGAGACGAAAGGAGGCACCTATCTTGCTCTGGTCTCCCAGCAGCATGAATAATGTGAAGGTGCCAGTAGAGTGTTTTGCAGGGTTTTATCATCAGACATTTTACCAGGCATCTTTATTCTTGTACACTTCTCCATTAGTCTGGGTCATGGGAGGGCATGGCTTTTCCCAAATATATTGAATGAATAGTACTTTCACCTTGCACTCTCAGAAGGTATGCGCTTTAAATTATACATTAATGGAACACTGTGCGCCTCTATTTGTGACTATTTCTGCATCTATCAAATATGTATGGTTACAGTTCACAAGATATAAAAAAATAGGCAAACACCTCAATGCTTATCAAATCAACTATCAAACTTTCAGATGCAGCACTAGTGCTGATGTCTGTTTAATTAGCTCAAAATCAGGACTAGAATATTTTACCCCAATTACTAATACTGAACTGTTATCACTGATCAGCTAATCTGTCAGCAACAGGTTTATTAGATCCAATCCCTACATATTTACTCAAATAATTAATACCCAGTACTATAGAACTGCTACTTATTATTATAAATGTATCCCTTGCCTTTTATTATGTGCCAACATCCTTTAAATATGCCGCAATAAAACCCCTAATTAAAAAACAATCCTGACCCTTGTGTTCTGCCTAATTATAGACCAATCTCAAATCTACTTTTCCTTCCCCAAATCTTGGAAAAGCTGTCTATCAGCAGCTCTGTAGTTACCTCCCTTCAGTCAGGATTCAGGCCTCATCAGCATTAATTAGGGTACTTAATGACATATTAATACCACCAGATAATGGATGTGTTTTTATTAGATTTAAGTGCATGAGATCTTACTGAATAGGCTAAAAACACTATAGGTATTAAGGGACTGGCACTTTCTTGGTTTATACTCTACCTGACTGACTGGTACCAGTTTGTTTATGTAAATAATCAACGCTCTAAGCTCTCATAAGTGAAGTATGGTGTCCCTTAGAGGTCTAGGCTTGGCCCACTATTATTCTACCTGTATATGCTGCTTTTAGGCCCAATTATTTGTAACCATGGTATTAGTTTTTACTGCTATGCAGATTATACAAAGCTGTACATATCAGCTGATCCAAATGACGACCTTACAATCAACAAAATGGAAGTTAAAATGGGATGTATTTTAATTTCCTTTTACTTAACTCAGATAAAACCTCAGGAATTATTAGTTGGAACCAACACTATGAAAGTCAGCTTGGCTACTTATACCCTAAATCTAGATGGCTGTTTGGTAACGCATAAAAATGCAAACAGATTTGCATATTTTTCCCTCTACAGTGCATAATATTCTTGAATGACTCAAAGAATCAGAAGGAATTTCAGTGTGTCCGGGGCGGACCCTGGCCGCTACACCTGGGATACCCCCCCCCCCCACCCGACCAAAGCTATTAACCCACAATTGCTTGGACTGTAAGGCTTTTCCAGTTGCAAGTCACTCTGGATAAGGGCATTTGCTAAATGACGTAAATATATATATAAATATAATACAATGTGATTATCAATTGATGCAGTGTTTATGAGCAGTACAAATAGCTGCCTCACAGATGTCCATGTCACACCTGTACGTACAAATAAAGAAAATCACATCCATACAGTGTGTGCTCCATACATATCCATATTGAGCCATTACAGTTCAGATGTAACTAGCAGAATGAAACAGTGACCTTCACAGCCTGACCTTAAACCACACAGCCAAATGGGTTTGACATACCCCGTGCTAAATATTACAACATCCCAATGTGGATCTATATATGTGTGTAATCCTGACTATTAGATTTCATTCTTTCAAGCAAATTCCCACTGGACTGCATTTATTTTGTTTGAGGAGCAAATGTGGAATCATTAACTGAATTTCTCAAGCAGAACGGAGATTCACAAGGTCGATTTCAGATGTGGCACGGTGCATTCTGGGATTAAATTAGATGACATGGTGGGATTATAGCCCAGATAAACTGCTGTATGTGTGTTCCTGCACATATCCTACATAAACCCTGAGTTCTATTACAATATGCAACTTAATGCACAAACAAACGCTTAATGTTAAGCCTTGGCTCTAGAACCACTACTTTAAGTTCCTACAATAACGATTAATCCAAATGCAGCAGGTTTATAAAATCAAGCGCTTTTACAAACATTAGCGAAAGAATGGTAAAAAGTCTGAGTTTATTGAACACTATAATAGGATGCCAGCTATCCAACAATTGAGTTCAGGGTATTTCTTCCCTCTTTAATATTAGTGTGTTAGTGATATAAATAAAAAGTGGAAGCGCTTAGAAACAATAGTTACAGAGCGGGGTCACTGAGCGCTGAGATTCATAGTGCATTAAAGTCACCAACACTCTGCTGACTCAGTAAGTGCAACTGTTCAAAATCTTCTCTTCATCTCATTAACATCAGCAGAATAACTCTGAGCTGAGAGCTTTCCATGGCCAAACAGCTGCATGCAAGAATAAGGGGCATGTCCTTAGACTCTAAAACAATCAGTCATGGTAGTGTTAAAAGTGTTGTGTATTGATTGTAGATGGTGTTCTGAATGGCTCCTAGCCCCTAATTACACCTTCCTAGTTCTCCATTCAATGAGCAACCTACACTATGTATGTTTTAAATGGATATTTATGAGAAAATAGTTTAGTTTGTATTGTAGTTTTTAGCACTATAAAAACTCATAACTTGAGAGAGATGAGAAAACATCTGATGAGATGAGATAACAGGCAGGAGGGCCAATCAGAATGTCTTGTGACAACACACGATCTCTCTCTCTCTATCTCTCTCTATCTTTCTCTCTTTCTCTCTTTGTGGGTACTTCCCCACTGACAAAATATTTACTATAGCTAAAAATTATACACTTGGACCTAACCCTAACCTTAACTTCAGTAACTTAATGCAAACTCTTTTGATAAGTTACAAAAGAAAGTTGCAGGTACTATAAAATGCAGTTTTCTTTATGAAGATCAGCAAAATGTCCCCACAAGGTAAAAAATAACAGATCTTTATATTCTTCTGGATACATTTGGACCCCTGAATGTAGTATAAATGTGACCCCCCTGATACTTTAAATTGATAATTGATCTAACAAATGACTTTCATAAAATGTAGCATATTGTCAAAAGTAGATCCTTGGCAGTTTAAATGGTAATGCCTTCTGGATCTTTAGCTACTTCAAAATAGCTGACTGGAGTCAAAAGCCTCTAGAGTCCCAATTATCCAAAACAGTGTAATTTGCTGCATATATTTGGACCCCTCCTCCTGTGTGTGGTGTGTGTTTGTGTGTTCATGAAACCTCCATACAGTATGTGTAGCTAAAACACAGAGTTGTCAATATTATGCAGCCACTTATTCAGCTGGGAAATTATTTAATTCTGCCTAAGAGACCAGAAAATGTAGGGAAAACTAAACATATAATTAGTGACACAGGGTTGAGTTCAGGTTCAGCTAGCCCCTCTGCCTTACCCAGCACCTCACATTCAAGTTAATACAATTCTGGTTTGTCAGTGCAGTGATTATTTTTCTATAGTAGAAAATTTAAATGGAGGGGGAAAACTGTTTTCTTTATAAAGTGGGTACATCTGTGAATGACACTCAAAAAGGCTTATTGTACACAAAGATAAAGTCATGAAAAAATTTAAATCTGATTTAATTTCAATATAATACAAACATGTTTGCTATAACTTGATATAAAAAACACTATCAGTATAAATAAGATTACATGAAATTAACATTAACATATGTGTTAATAGTGTGTTCAAATATACTTTTTCTTGTATTAAAATATTAAAATATAACAAAACAGATTGTTTTTTGTAATGTCCACACATTGTAGTCTATCACAAGGCTACAGGTAGAAATCCACAATATGCAGTTTGTGAGTCCGACAGAAAATGAAGAACATCTTTTCCAAAAATGCATAATGAAGGGGTTGCCGTCAAAACCATATCAATGGTTTCTTTAAACCAATTGCAGCTATTCTGAAATGTACAAGACCCCAAAGGCACAGCAAATCCATAATTTCCAAATTTCACTATCAGGTATTTAGAGAATAGGTAACTACTTTGAAAGAAAGGGTTGACAGAGAAAATGGACCTGTAAGATCCAAAACCTCTCAAAGCAGAGATGACCAGCAGCTGAAATTTACAGTTATCAAATTTCAGAAAGCAAGACTCTTTTTCATAGCAACCAGAAGGTTGTGTAATGCAGGTATTCTTTCTAGATGTGTTAATAAGCCACTGCTATCTAAGAAAAACATCAAAGACAAGAGTTATATAAGGCGTTATACAAGTCACTTATTTGCCTATGTTAAGTGTGAAATGTAAACAAGTATAATAATGGACATCTGTTAAATGTCTGATTAAAGAATGTTCTTAATATTTAGAGAGAAGAGTTCTAAATTAAGAAACCCACTATGGATACTTCGGATGTCAAAAGCTACAGACCAGATCACTTCTCTTTCTTCTACCACTTTTTACAGCAGTATTACTCTTTCCAGATGACTCTTGTCCCCACCAGGACCTTGTCCTCTCAATTGACAAGGCTCGGATCTCCCCCT
>JAUZST010011648.1:0-11805 GCA_034779995.1 Parotocinclus haroldoi
TAATAGGGAATATTTCATTATGGGCTATTTCATTTTGATATATACGTTCTATATATCTATGTAATAATGTTAGTGTGCTCTAGTGAAATTGTGTTTTTCTGTCACTGACCTTCTGAAAAACTTCATGTAGCTCCTGTAGTGATGGTCTGATGGCACGCTGGCCGCTCAAGCTCCCTGCATTTCGGTAAAAGTCAATGTGTGGGACTCGGTCCAGTGTGTCGTGGCCAAAGCTGCTCACCACTGATGGCCTGATCGAGCGATGCTCCAAGTTTCCATACCCGTTAAACGAAGTTTCCTCGTAGTGTGGAGGATCGTCTTTAGACTTCTCAAATGCTGGATTCTCCATTATTAATCCTTCTAATTGCTCGGTTTAGCAGGAAAATGTTAAAAAACTGTATGTAATTGACTGTAAAAATGTTCACAATGGTCACAAACATTCAGTCTGGCACAGATGGCTCATGAAAGTTAATTACATTTATTTCAGAAGCATGACTTTTCTGGAGCAAAAAAGACTTAGAGATTTAGAGCATGGTGGCTCACTACAGGGCTATTTCAAAGGCTCAAAACTCAAAATCAGCATACTCTAACGTGAGCCTACACCAGGTTCATCAATATGTTAACAATTCTACCTGCTCGGGGGCTTATATACCAATTCTAGCAGTGCCGGTGAAACATGATTGGCTCAACTCACCATTTTTTTACCCCCAAACCAAAAAATGCTGGTGCAAGGGGCACAAATATGTCCTTGTTCCATCAAAGAGGACATAAGCTGTGTGTTTAAAGTTTAACCTGGCCATAAAAGACGAAGATAATAAAGGCTTGAGGTGAGATGAGGATCATTGATTATTAATGGAGCTGTGTGTGATGTTTGGTTTATGGTTCTGAATCTATCAGCATAACATAACTTGGGTTACATTTCAGAATGTGCCTGGGCTCTTTATGAAATGTCATTTAACAATGTGAGTAAGCAAGTCTCTGGACTCCTTTACAAGTCAGGTGATCCATCAAATGAGGTGTATGAAGTGCTGTATTCGTTTTGTTTCCCAACAAAAGACATGACACTATATATGTATATGCAGATGTATATCTACGTCTTAGAAGTATGAGTATGATCTTTCTTAGAGGGCTGGGTTCACCTGAAACATACCTAGCTGATAACACAGTTCTCAGATGCTTCAGCGTAGAATTATATAGTGACGGCTCCAAATCATTCCTGGGTGAGTCACCTGTTTAAGTTGGATCTTTTTTACAGTAACATTTCAAATAAATCACTTTATTCTAACCCAAAGTCTTTCAAAAATAGCTGCTTTAGATCTGTTGATGGTTTTGGTTTGCTTTTGATACAAATTTGTAGAAATGGAGATAATCTTAATCATCTCCTTCAACACTTTTTCTCCATCTTACTTTAATCCCAAACATAAACTATGCTTTCTATAATTTTAGCCTTTTCTCCTGGTTTACTCACTTCTCTAACCTGTCTTTACTCACTTTTTGAGGTTTCATATTCTTCAAATAGGTTTTGTACTTTTCTTCTTTTTCACATTTATTTACTTCTATATCTCTCTTCTTCAGTTTTCACTTCTTTCAACTCTTTAACACACAGAACAGTTTAATAGAATTTGTGATTAATTTAAGTCTTATCAGTCAGCACTTTCCAGGTACAGAGGTAATAATGATGGGTGAGTGACAACCATCCTAAAAAGCCAAGACTGTGGTAGATGGTAGCAGTTTTAACTTAAAATGTCACATTGTGGTAAGAATGAGTACAGCAACAAGATCCAGTGTGATTATACTGCAGGAGCAGGGTCTCTCCCAAGCTGAGATTTCAGAATAGTGTTTCTACATGTGCTGCCCAAGTTCTTTTGTACAAGCAAAAACAAACAGGCAAAACTGAGGAATAGACACAGTGATTGGCCATAGAAGCTTCTATTCAAAATCAGGAGAAGACCATCTGACTTTTGCCATGTCCTTTGTGCCACGGAGAACTAATGTGGGACCAGTCAAACACCTCCCTAATGGAACTGTATGATATGTCTTCCCTTGCTTAAGGGCAAGGAATGCCATGTTCTGACAGGAATGAGTTTCCAGTTTCTTTCTGTGTGCATATCAACTGACTCCCCATTGTTCAGTTCTAGTCTCGGCTTGTGTTCATTTTTGTCTGCAAATCTGAAGGTTACCTGTCTGTCAGTGAGGTACCCCACTGTCTATATTGTCTATTTCTTTAGTTCTACCTTGCCAGGGCACTCTATCTTTCGAGTTTCAGAGCGATTTTAATCCAGGGAGCATGGTTTGGGCTACAATTGCCTAAAATGAACTGAACTATTGACCAGAAGGTTGAGCGTTTAAGTCTTGTCTGTTCCAAATTGGCCATTTGAAGGAAATAAAGCAAGAAGCACAATGGAGGAGTTTAGAAGTTAGTGGAAAAGGTTTAGGATAGTTTTAGGTTTAGGTTTTAAGTTTTAAACCTCAAGCTTAGAACAGTTAGATGACCAACAAGAAAATGAGGCAAAACAAATCAAAATAAATCAAAGCTCAGACTTTATTCCAATTCAGTTGTTGAGGGACGACCTAAAAACATCAAATTCCTCCTCATAAACGAAACAGGAAAAAATGCTGCTGCTAAAGGAATTTCTACCAGCTTTAATCAAATAATAATGTCAAAGATAAGATATAATAAAACTATTTTGTTCTTAATTTATGTGATTGCTAATCGATATATATAAAAATAAATAATTACCTAAAAGCTAATTAACAATAAAGGGCTGATACCGTAATGAATTGTAATAAAATGCTGATACTAAGTAATAAATTATTGACTAAAATGGGGCGATGGTTGAGGTTCTGGATAAGGGCAGGTGTTAGATACTTTAGATACCATAATTAAATAATAAACCATGTAATAATTAAAATTTCAATGATGTAATTTAATATTATAACTTGTTATTGTAACTTCAAGAGACAATAAGGAATTGCATTCAATTTAAAAAACAACAATACAGAAACACTGAGATTCTGTTAACTAAAAAAGCATAATTAAAAAAGCTCAACTTTACAATTATAAATGAAAATGTTTAAATTAAAAGAAATATTCAGAGCTATTGCTGTGAATGTGAACGCATTACATTTTAATGGTATTGCTCTTAATGTGCACGTACTCACTGTAGAAAAATAATTGTTGTAAGTTTAAGTATAAACATGATGAATGTAAGTGAACGTAATTGTTCTGTTCAGAAATGTATCATTTTAATTGCATAATGTAAGTGCATATTACATTTAATATAACATAAAATTTAATAACAACTTAAAAATAATATAATAATTGTGATTGTATATGTAAATATTAGAATTAGATATGTAATCATTGAATATATATATATATATATATATATATATATATATATATATATGAACTACTGACTTTTATTTGCATTGGTACTAATTGTAAATGCTGTAACTGTAAACAGTACAACTACAAAGGTTGTCAATTACACATTCTATATGAGATAATTTGGTCTCTGTTAATCTAATCAGTGTAAATGTTATTAATGTACAATTACATAAATGTAAATCCAAATTGTTAACATTAAAAATAAATCACTGTAAATGTAAATGCTTTCATTTCGTTTGTAAATGTAATGTAATACTATGAATATAAACATTTTAATTGTGAAGGTAAATGCCAATATAAATGTTATAACTAAGTGAACAAGTTTTTTAACTATATATATCGAAATCATAACATGTGCAGGTATAAATAAATGGTAAATGAAAAATGTAATACGCTGCTCACAAAACTGAGGAGATATTTCATTATGGGATATTTTATTCTCAAGTATCCCCTAATTTTTGTTAACAGTGTACTTGTAATTTCAAATAAGAACTGTATCTGTAAATATTATAATTTACCCTGATGTAAATGTAAATGTTATAACATTTGATGTGTATTGTAGAATGCAAATGTTACAGTACTTAATACAAATGTATATAATAATAATAATAATAATAATAATAATAATAATAATAATAATAACTATATTTGTTATTATTTTAATAATTATTTTATTAAATTAATGTATGGTAGATGCATTTATTTATGCTAAGCACTTCACTTAACATATTATTATTTAACGTATTGTGTTTACCATAAAGCAGCAGCATAGTTGACTGAGCTTGTATGCGTGTGCGTGTGTGTGTATGTGTGCGCGCGCGCGTGCATGTGTGTGTGCGTTGATCAGAGTTAATGGTGTGTGTTTGGCATGCTGCGGTGTCAAAGTCATGTGAAATTTCCTGCAGGTGTGCGTAGGTTAATAGGAACTCACTAATAACAGGAACATGCTCTGGGCATGACACACACGCCTACACCCCCCCTCCACACACACACACAAACACACACACACACACACACACTTTCTCTCTCTCTCTCACTCTGTATCTTTCAGGAAACCATTTCCTTATTGATTGTTCCTTAAATGACCTGTTGAAACATTTCCCAGAATTTACTGAGGTTTATTCTTGTGACCTTGAAAAATTTATAGGTCTTAAAGTGTGGAAAATCAAATAAAACGTGTGTATATGTGTGTGTCATTTTGCATGTGTTTAACTATTTACCATTGTTTTAAGGTGTGGATGATTTACCATTAAGTTTTTACGTCACTATATCATTATCGTTTTTCACTTTGTGCTTTTGTGCATGAGCTGTAACAGTTACAGCAATATGCCAAACAAATAAGCACCCCTGCTCTGCTTAATCTTCTTAATTTTTGATCATTGTCTGCATGAACAAACTAAAAATATGATATTCTTTATTCTACATATTCTTTATTCTGCAAAATTAGCACAAAAGTGCAAAACAAAATTAACTAGGTGCAAAGGTTTTGGCACTTTTCTCGATGATAGACTAGTATTTTTATAAGGTCTTTAAACTTGTTAATGTTTCATTCATATGTGGAGAATTGTGTCATATTTAAGTATAAAGAAGTTGTACAACTTATTTTTAGCAGCTAACAACAATTATAACAGCAACAACAACACAACAAAAGCAACAACACCGTTAATTAAAAACAAGAAATAGGATAATGCGTCATGTCTTTTTTTTTTACTTGTTTAAAAATTTGCATTTCTTTAATTTTCTGCCAAACTGTCAGTTCCAATTCAGGGTCATGTTACATTACATCCAATGCAGCAGCAAGAGGCAAGAGCCAACCCTGGACAGGCACCAGTCCATCACAGAGCACATGCACACACTCACACACACTGGAACAATTTAAACATCCCATATGACCTAATTAATGGCTTTTTAATGTGGGAGGAAACCCACTGAGAAGACAGAACCCAACACTGGCAGGGTTGTGAGGTCACAGCACTAACCACTAACCAACAGTGCAAATTAAAATAAAATATTTCCATTTAGTAATGTAATGAAAAAGTGTTGGTGTCAGGTAACTCCATTTCCTGGTTTTTGATTCCTGTCTCTGTCTGGGGGCAGCATGGTTGCTCGGTGGGTAGCGCCGCTGCCTCACAGAATGAAGGTCCTGGGGTCAGTACCAGAGTGGAGCAGTCTAGGTCCTTTCTGTGTGGAGTCTGGTCACTCTAAATTGCCATTGATTCAAGGCCGTAATGGCCTGCCCTCCTAGACTGCGGGGTGGGGTTAAATAATGGCTAAATGTGTGATCAGCGATATCTGCAAGGTGTTTGACAAACTGGTCGGTCAAGGTGATCTCTGTATGGTTACTATCTCTGTGGAGTTTAGCATGTTCTTATCTCTTTAAGATGTTTAAATGAAAAGAATAAGACAGTGTTTTCCCTCTGAGACAATTTGATCTTCCTCCACCATTTACAAACTTATTAGTAGAGTCGACTGATCTACTCACCATCGTTACTGAAGCCAGAATGCATGACTCTGAATTGGTTTATGTCGGTATAAATATGAATGAATGAAAATTAATATGTCTCAGTTGTTATCATCCCAATGTACTACAGTTTTTTCTATATTTCTAATTTTAGATTTTAAAGTTGTAAAACACAATTGGATGATTGCAGAATATTCTCCAGGACCTTACAATCCGACACCAGAGAGGACGATAAGACATTCATGATTTGCTTAATACAGTAAATTATATACACTATACCTCAAATCTTGACTAGACATCAGTCAACCTAAACAAACTCCAAGTCCAATAACTCACTGCAACATCACAGCAAAACAGGACAAGTTCTAATTTAAAATAAGTGATTTAAATGTGGAAACTATTAGAGCACCATAATTCCATATGACTTATTGAGATTTGCTTGATTTATAGCAGGGACCTGACTTGAGTTACTTGAATATTAACACAGTACCCAGTATTTGGGACTTGTTTGACTTGCAGGTATGTGAGTTACACCAACCTTTACTATATACAGTACCAAATAACAGCCTAATTTCTATTTCACACAGAAGCACTTTGTCATGGAGAAAGTCTCAAAATCAGAAGGTAGAAAGCCCTGGCAAGGCAGAACATATGCTCAAACAGACAGACAGTGACTTTTAGCTGGGATCAGAATGCGGCAGTAACAAAACCCCTTTTACAAACAGGATGGAACTCCGATGGGCAATTTGACCTACATGTATTGGTTGAACACAAACCAGAGAGATTCACTGTGAGTCAGCACTCTGCTTACTGAGCCTCTCTGGCTTGTATTTGGTCCTGTTTCAGTTCTATCTGTCTGTGTTTGTGTTTACATTTACGTTACAGCACACTGTTTGTTGTTATGCAAGTAGATCCAGCCCCAGTACTGCAAGTTTAAAAAAAAATATTCCAAATGACATTTTTGTTAGATGTCATTTAGGCTTACAGTTTATTTCACATGACATGTACAGATTTACAGTATCACTGACTATGTCACACCCAATACCACACACACACACACACACACACACACACACACACACACACACACATACACACTGCAGTGATGCTGCACACAAATGTAGCACTTTAATTAATTTTTTTTCATTTCTACTGAAGGCACAGATCCACAGTGACAGTAAACAGCACTAGAACACACTGCAGAATATTCTCCAGGACCTTACAATCCGACACCAGAGAGGACATGATTTGCATAATACAGCATATTATATACACCATACCACAAATCTTGACTAGACATCAGTCAACCTAAACAAGTCCAATAACTCACTGCAACATCACTGGAAAACAGGACGAGTTCTAATTTAAAATAAGTGCTAAAATCTATGTTCTGAGAAAAATACAGATGGCACAATCATCAAACATTAAGGTATGAATCTGGGGTCTGGCCTAAATATGGCCCTCAGACATATTCAGTCATCCTGTGGCTTCTAACAGTCCTTGACCAGTAATTATGTTGCAGTCTCTCTACAGTAAAAAAAAAAAAGACCAGAAAAAAGTCCTTTCAAGCGCCTCCCACTGAGGACTCATTTTACAATCTATTTTGATATAATTTAGTTTATTGTTTTAAATATTAATTTAAATTATATTATTGGTTTGGTATTTGATTTAAACTGTTATTTACCTATAATTTAATATACTGAATAAGTATTTATGTAACTAACATTTAGGCAACGCATGGAGGACGGGTCCCCCGTTGAGTTTTGGTCCTCCCAAGGTTTCTTCCTACCACTTTCAGGGAGTTTTTCCTGGCCACTGTTGCCCTAGGCTTGCTCAACTTGGGATTGGCCTTTTAAGATATAATAATATAATATTGTAAAGCTGCTTTGAGACATTGTACCATTGTAAAAAGTGCTATAGAAATAAATTTGAATTGAACTGAACTGAACCCAAAAAAGAGCTATAAAAACAAAGTATAGCAGAATCTGACAGCTTCATCAGGATGCCAAGTTAACCTTTTACAATCCAAAAAAGCTTGATCAGGACTGACTTTCATGGAACTCTAGCAGCCAAGAAACCACCTTTCACAGGGAGGTCACACTAATTATTGACCTGTAGGAGGCATTTTGTTCTGGACATTACATTTTTTATTTTGTGTACACAATTCCAGTATATTTTCCAATGGAATCTTTTATAAAGAGACTCTGAAAAATAATTATACGGTCATCATACCATTTCGAAAAATAAATCCAATATGCATTTGCACAGCACTGTATATTAAAATATTCATTTGCAATGTATGGCAATACGCTGCAAGTCTTTGCCATACCTAGAGGTGGCAGTAAACTAGCATAGTTCAGCAGCACACTGATCAGCATGGTAGTACTAACTAAATCAGAATTGTAAGTGGAACATCATAACACTTAATAAGTTTTTATTTTAGGCTTAATTATTAAGTGTTATGTGTATATGACTTACATACATGTTTTAAATATTTTATGGATGCTTAAATCTTCAATCTTCAGATGCAATTAATCTTAAATAAATGGTTTAGCCTTGAAACACACAAGTTGTGTGTGAAACTATTTTATACTGCCGGTCACTTACAGTGCTAAACTTGTACTGGACCAAGATCCGGTACCACTTACCTGGAGCCCATGCGTTCTGGTACTTATTTAAGTGGATTCAGTACCTCTAAATTGTTATAAATGCAATGAAATAAAACATTTTATATAAAACAAACATAATAAAATGATACATATTTGTTTGTAACCTTCTTTCAAAAAGTCAAGTTAGGTGTGCTCACACATCAGGGCTACTGGTAGATGGTGTTTGGAACTGGTAAGACTTTGGAAATTGTGAAAAAAAATGAAATTATAATTTAGATAATGTCGGTCTTTGTCTTTAAAATTTATCATTTATTTTGTGTTTTTTTTATTTTCATAATAAACTTTTATTTTATGTTGTATAAATGTCTATACATTCCATGATCCTTTTACTTCTTGCCTACTTGCTGGATCGCTCCATCGCTTACTGCCCCTTTCTCTTTCTTTCTTTCAGAAATTAAGCATTGATTACCTTTATTGAATTAAATGCTCACATAAGATAGGGGATATTTCATTTTGAAATATTTTTGTGAGCAGCATATTGTGAGCAAGATTGCGGTACTGGTCCATGGTCCAGAAGGTCCAGGGTTCAAGTGCCAGCACTGAACAGCTGTCATAGCGGGGCCCTTGAGCATGGCCTTAACCTACAATTGCTTGATTATAGCTTATCAGTTGTAATTTGATCCAGACTTTACTGGCGTCATACAAAGTTCACAGAACATCATACAACAAATATTCAACAAAACAAACAAAAAATAATATTCATGAATGACAAGAAGCCATTTGTCTTGGTGCCTTCGTTGGAAGACGTACAATCATTGACAACAGGAGCTGTTGAAATCAAATTAAACTTTATACGTGTGAATGTAATGATGATATATTTAAGTGATTACAGTATTAGAACAAAAGGATGTTTATCAGGCAAAACTCTATAATTGAAAGGTAGTTCTAGTTACCCTGTTAGTAAGCCTCTAGCTTGGAAGCAAGATGAGATATCAGTGGGCATTGGTAGAAAACTGTTCTGTATGGTTTCCTGTGGCACATTCTCCCACTGATGTTGCAGGGCCTGTAGATCCTCATCTACCGAACTAGCAGTCGTGGCAGTACGTCGCTTCACAGCAAAGGCAGGACTGAAGCACTCACCACACAGCCTTATACTTAAACCTGACTACCGTCAGATCCTGAACAAAACCTGGATTTGTTGCTAAACACAAATGGTTTCAGTCCATAGCAGTCTAGGTTTATCGATCGCAACATGATGACTGGCTGTCAGTGGCAGAACATGTAATGGCTACAGTGACAACAAACTGTTTCTTGTATTGTGGTCATGCTTGTCTGTGGATCAAATGATCTTCTCTACTGCTGGCATTTCTGGGCCATACAGAGCCTGTGCAACATGTATGTGTGCAATCCGACATTTCTACCTACACATATACATCAGTGAGTTTATATAGAACATAGGGCGCAAGTGTAAGCTTGCCTTGGACGGGATTCCAGTTCATTACAGGTCTAGCAGGTCACTGCTGTGGAGCCAGCAGATGATCCTCCGACCAGACACAGGCGATCAATGCCCAATGCAGTCGGAAGTCATTGCTCATTACTCAAGCCCAATTCACAACAGTAGAGGCTTATTGTCTTAGCACCTAACCTATATGGTATTAGAAAACCCAACATTAAGGATTATGGTTGCTACCACTTTACAGAACAGTCTTAGTGCTATTGCAGTCTATTTGGTAGCTATCTTGCAAGCTACTTGGTAGTGCATGAATAAAAATAATCAAAGCCCAACACAGCAATGCTAAACCTATAATGTTATGTGTGAGCATTTGGGACTGTTAGAAAAGACTAACATTATTTTACATATTATACTTTTCAGAACATAGCTGCTACATTCAGCTTTTTTCCCCAGAAGTTATTTCACAGTCTAAACCTCTTTTTATCATTGCTGACTTTTACAAAATTTTATGACCACAACACTTACAACGTCACAACGTTAATGAACACCTCGTGATGTTTACCTTGAATAGACACTTGTATCTAAGCATATGAGCTACACATGGCATCTGATAAAAGCTCTTTTTGGTTTTGAAGAGACACGCACAAATACGCAGGCACGACAGGAAGTTGATATACCTTGTTAAACTTGGTCTTAGTGCAGCTGTTCAGCCTGGACATGGGTCAGTCGACCAGTTTCTGCTTGGGGTCGATTGTAATTGCAAGACATCATTTACCTTATGTTTGCAGATAGTTACAAAAAAGTTGCCAGATCTGGTCAGAGCAGCATTCACAGTGTACGTAGGTCCATCCTTAGGAAATCCATCCACTTACCACTTGCCTTATTTGGTCATTTGTTTGTTTGGGAAAGGACATATTTTCAGGTTATTGTGAGGCCAAAGGCAAATGACCTTTCTGAAGCAGTGGGGTGTTTTTAGATAAATGTGTGGTGTCTGGACAGGGCATGGATGGGGTACAGGTAATTTCTCCAAACAAAGTTCAAGTGCGGCCTCAGAGACAAGAATGGTCTCAGGTGAATACATATTCTTAGGTATTCTCAGGGCAAGGTGTGGTAAATATGTAGGTTCAGGTAAACGTGTGGTCCCATTTAAGGTAAGGTATTCCAAGTCAATTGACATTTTCAGATAAGTTTGTGTACTCAGGCATAGAGGGAAGGTGTGAGTTCAGATAAGTCTTGTATCTTAGGTCATAAGGTGCTTTCACATCAGAAGAAGCTTTTCATAGAATTGTTGGAGAATGTGGCCTCTTTCTCAGGTGTTTGCACTGCTGGATCTGGGGACAATTGTAATTCTTAGAACGCCATGCATCCTACTTCAACACATAGGAATCCTGAGTGACATAAGTATACAGTGACTGATCCAGACATAGTGATGTACGTATATAGTGATTGGTCCAAATGCTACGGAACAGATGCTGTTGAGGGCAACTGTCATTATTAAATATACATATGTACATCTATAAGCACATTTGCACTGGTGGAACATTTTCATAGTTCTTAGAACCGTGTCCCCTTTGATACCTGTTTGCACAGTAGGAACTGGGAATGATTGTAGTAATGCTGTGTATTTGTGTATGCGTAGGGACTTTTTTAGCTATTACCTCCATGTTGGATACTGTTCTAAGCACACGGGAACCCTGAGTGATATATAAAATATATAAGATTGGTCTAGATATTACAATGAATTTCAAAATGAATATTAAGCCATTAAAAATAAGCATTTGAATGTATTTCATTAAATAAAATCATCAGAAAAGCAAATGAAAAGTCAAAAAAAGTTGTTGGATTACGCAAATGAGATGCAAGCTCAATTATTTTGATTGAGCAGCAAGTGATA
>JAUZST010011649.1:0-11805 GCA_034779995.1 Parotocinclus haroldoi
TGCTAATTTATACACAAACCCTGCTAATTTATACACTAATGTGCTAATTTATACACAAACCCTGCTAATTTATACACAAACCCTGCTAATTTATACACTAATGTGCTAATTTATACACCAATGTGCTAATGTATACACAAACCCTGCTAATTTATACACAAACCTGCTAATGTATACACTAATGTGATAATTTATACACCAATGTGCTAATGTATACACAAACCCTGCTAATTTATACACAAACCTGCTAATTTATACACCAATGTGATAATTTATACACTAACCCTGCTAATTTATACACCAATGTGCTAATTTATACACAAACCCTGCTAATTTATACACAAACCTGCTAATTTATACACAAACCTGCTAATTTATACACAAACCTGCTAATGTATACACTAATGTGCTAATTTATACACAAACCCTGCTAATTTATACACTAATGTGCTAATTTATACACCAACCTGCTAATTTTTACACTAGTATGGTCTAACCTGCTAATGCTCACACAAACCTTGCTAATTCATAATTCACTATGTGTTTCTTCATATAGGCTACTAGCCATGCTACACTTCCTCATACACTAACGATACTAATATGTGTGATAAGCCATTCATTTATAAACTAATCCTCTGCTTCATCCGTTAGCGTGCTAATTCATACAGAATCACTTTACCTGGCTAGATGAGGTTTCTAAAGAACCTCATTTTACAACTTAAACTGAATTTGATCCGAATTGCATATGGGACATTAAATATTTAAAAGAGGACCCGGTTCAGCCTGCACGAGGGAAGATCTAACTCAACCAAGCACAAACACAATTAGGCTGTAACAAAAGCTGTCGCTAATGAGATATGGAGGTCTGATTTCTAAACAATGATCAGCTTTCAGTAGAAATTAGACGCATGGTGAGTCGTTCAAATGCACGGACCCACAACACAAGTTTAACTTTCCATCATTTCAGGGAGCTCATTATTAATATTGTAGCAAATCAAAGGAGGCAATCTTTTTCAAAATGTCAGATCTTTCTGTCCTTGTGGGTCCATTTGTTCCTCACACTGATATATAAATGTAACCTCCCACCCAAACACACACAAGTCTGTGCCTTTAGCACTGTAGCACCATCCATTGGCAGAATGATAACTGTAGCTAATTAATGCTACGCCCCTATCCCTAACCTCAGTAACCGAAAGCAAATCTTTTGACTCTTTTGGTTTTTCAAAAGGAACATAAAGTCTTCGTAAAAAAAAAAAAAAAAAAAATGTAATTAATTTTAAAAAATAATAATAATAAACAGTTTACCTTGTGGGGATTAGCAAGGTTCCCCCACCATGCTAAAATGCCCAAGCTTTCTATCGTTGTGGGGACATTTGGTCTCCAAAATGCCAAAATGTAGTACTTACATGATACACACACACCCACACACACACACACACAAACCAGACTAATAGCTTTCTCATGTCTGTAGAATACAAAAAAACAATGCTGACTATTTATGTGCTTTTGTGTCCTCTGTGTAACAATTCTGCCCGAAAACACAGGAAGGCCATAAAATACAGGGCTTTTGAGCCTCCCAAAATAGTCTATCACGTTTATCACATCTCTAATCGTCTCCAATTTATCACTACCTACCCTGACAGATGCTGGGAATAAATCTGGCAGATTTAATACAGATCACACAGAATAAGACGAATGACTGGCAACTCTCAGATCATTCTTTAAACATGATGGATTATAATAAAGGTTTGCTCTCCACATACGAGACTGTGTTACAGAGGACGCTCTGTAGTGAGAGAAAATATTCCACAGTGAGCATGAAAATGGATTTCCATACCAGCAGCCATAATATGGGTTAAGGGTTTCCTGCGAGTTGAAACACGTAATATGTACACGAACACGCGCACACACACACACACACACACACACACACACACACACACACACACACTCCGAGTGCTACTGAGTACAGCCAATACAACCAATACTTCTGCACTATTATTATTATTGTCTCTATAAATCACTTCACACACTCATAAAACGTTACACAGTGTAAACTGGCGTTTCAGACTTTAGCCATGCTAACACGGAGACTGCTTAAAAATAGTGTTTTGGGTTTTTTCTGGCCACTATGAACCGCAGATCAAATAACACAACGTACGTGCTGCTTGAGCCAAGAGGTTTATAGCATTTCTAGCTAAAGCCAGTCAGATAATAAAAGCAAACTGCATACTTGATACTTCATTTTTAAGTTTTGATTCATTCGATCCTGTTTTAATGACTTCAGCCGGTCAGTTGTTGCAGTTGTTGAGGACCTGGGATCAAACCCTAGACTGGGCTTACAACGTGAAGTGCAAGTGCTGCAGTTACCTGGATAGAAATGGAAAAAAATGCTGTAATGACCTGGTCAAAAGGAGGTACAGGGATAAGCGGGTGTAAAGTTGATGCTTTGACACTTGGCTTTTCATCTTTTGTTCCTGTCGTTCTTTGCGTCTTCAAAGTATTTTAATGCCCTAGCTCTCTTTCAGAACGAATAACCTGCTAGAGCGGACGGCAATATGGAAAACAAAGGAGGTAAACTGCATTCGAAATGGCTCCTGACCCTCTGCCTACACTTTTTTCCCGTTTGTCCAGTTCCACAGTTAATTGTGAAGCAACATTTATTTTGTTTTGCACCAGATGTTATTGCCACACTTATATAACATCTTTAGACCTTTCATGAAGCAATTTTTACATCACGGTGCACCTTATCTTGAAATAACTGACAACTATTTATTCAAATGTACAGTATACCACAATAATACTGATGTGCAATACATTTCTACATCCCATTTTATACCCCGCCCATTACATTTTATACTTTTATACTTCACACTGCTATTTCTTTTTCATATTTTTGTGCCATTTTTGCGAAACAGTACTTTGTCTTTTCAGCGATGTCTTAGTTTTGTCCTATTTTGTCTTGTACATTGGAGCTTTAGAGAACCGTAATCTCGCTTAGCTGTGCATTGCTGTGTGTTGTCTAAATGGCAATAAAGTTCCTTTGACTTTGCAAGAAAAAAAAGGAACATCTTCTAGGTCCACCAATCAATAGATAATTGGCAGGCAGGAGGGATAAAATCAGAAATTCGTGTTTCTGTTGCTTTTTTTTTTACACACATGCCAAGGAGATTTCTTTCCAAAAATCAAATGATGGCTTTCACGTTATTCGAATATTCATCATCAGTGGAGTGAAAACAAACTTGTGATTAAGTGAGCAAGTGCAATGCGACGACTGCAATTTAATACACGTATGTAACACATTCAATTACCTACATTCCATTGCTATAGAGAAAAAGAACTGCATTTCATCAGTACGTCAGTTGTGCACCATGTATCCACCAGACTCAAACAATTTAGGATATTATATATGTAACGGTGTTTGAATGGACTTTGGTATATTATTACAGGTATGTAAGCACATAAAACATCTAGCCAGTGTTTCACACAGTCTGCTTTTACTTCATGTTTTGAGCTGTAACAACGACAAAATCCAATTCAAACTGGCTGCCATATCCTCAGTCTGAAGATCATCCACTAACACCTCTGAGCAACAGAATCCCCTTCAGAAACCCATCAGTGGAGGCGCCCTGCGGACGCACACAATACCGAGGACAATAGTCATATTATTACCTCCTGATAGGAATACACCACAGTCCACTGCTTCTTTCAATTTGTAAAACTCTTCCTACGTATCTATCTCTCTTAAACTGACAGACCATCTCCCATCCCACAAAGAGAACAATCTCCCAGATGCTCCCTGACCTGGCAGAAGCCCTACTTCACCAGACTCATGCAGTTTTCATTAACTTAGAACGGAGATTAGAGTTCACATCACCAACCTACCTGTAAAGGATGGATGAAGCTACTGATCTGTGAACAACACCCCTAAACTGAGTCCCTGTACCCTAAAAATAGTACAAAAAGGTTTTTGTTGTTGTTTTTTTTTTACTGAAGGTTGTCTCTGACAAGCTGATAAACTGTTAAAACCATCGAAAGTAAATGGTTTACACCTAGTACCTTAACATGCAAAATACAGCTGTCCCCTTAACCCTCCAATGGTTTGATCCAAGTGAGGGATTTGTGGCTCACAGGCTCAGGATTAATGGAAGTTTTTTTCAGATTTGTTGGTGACCTGGTGGTTCCCCTAAGCTAAAAGTCAGATGTTCTTCCTTCGCAAGGTAAAAATGGCAGTCCAACATTGTTTTAAACATACACGTTATTTATTTTTATTTATAATTTTTTATAAATAAAAAAAAACGCTCAGACGCGTATTTAATCTTATTTTATTTTGAGATGAGAATGGAAGGTTGGTGTGGTTACGGAATGCTGAGATGGACTGGCAGCATGTCCAGATATGGTTTGCTCATCCCAATGAATTCCAGAATAGGCCCCTTCCACCCATGATCCTAACATGATAAGTTGGGGGGGCGAGAGTTACCCAAAATTCTGTTGATTCCCATTTGTAGTACTGCAAATATCATTCAAGAATTGGTATATCAATAAGAATGAATTCCCAGCCTCGTTGTGTTAATTACGACAACTACAGATATGTAAACTGAGCTCCAAGTACAGCTCCAAATTACAGAGAATCCCTTTTGTTTCACAATGAAGATGAGTCTTACAAAAATCACACATTTAGGATATAACAACAGGTTACAAAAATCACACATTTGGGATATAATACAGATCGGTACATTCTGACATTCACAACAAGCCCGAGCAAGAATGTCCAAGGCCAAGAATTTGATCCCTGTAGGTGAGCTTAAGCTGACAGTTTATGTTAAACCCATAATTAAAGTGGACTCAAACAAAACCTATCACGGGGGTATGGGGTGATTACCTCTGTCCTGCTGTACCGCCCTGGGTAATGGGAGTGGGGCGAGGTTTAGGGGTGGATCACAGCCTGCTATTTTCAATGAGCTTGCGGCAGCTGAAGATGATGGAAAGAATAATGAACAGTGAACAATGAACAGTGGTGTCACCAGTTCCTAACAGCCTATCCTATCGAAGCACACGGGCGGGGCGAGAGTGGTCATGTAATAACCACAGTCCCAGCTGCTACCCTGAAGAAAAGAGCACTGGACACTCAGGAGTCTCTGGCAAGGTGGTGAGTGTCTCAGGTCTTGTTGCACATGGGTGCCAGAAACCACCCGGACCTAACAGGGCAAATAAACTGAACCGAAACTCTAACCCCAGCACAGATCAGGTACTGTTTAGGTGGTGGATCATTCTCAGCGTCGCAGTAACACTGACGTGGAGGTGTTGCGGATAGCGTGTGCCGAGCTTATGTGATTGGATCAGACACAGCAGTGCTGCTGGAGTTATAAAACACAGTGTCTCAATGTCAAGAAGTGTCCAGCCACTGGCATCCTGATGACGAACACAAACTGTGCAACAGATGAGTTACAGTTTCTGACTATTGCTATTAATGTACAAGGTGGGGCGACATGGTAAATGTGTGTCATAAAGTGGACAGTGAGAGAACAGTATTTTGACGACCCAGCAGCACTGCTGTGTCTGACCCATTCAGGGATGTTCAACACACGCTAACACACTACGACCGCACCAGTTTCACTGCGGTGCTGAGAATACTCCACCCCCCTGATCCCTTACTGTAACTCTTACACACATAAAACAAAACCTTTATGTTAATAACGTAATTGCTTTAGTCCTTTTATTTTTTTTAAAGATTAATATAAAAGCTTCATGTTTAACAAACACGCGCGCACGTACACATACACACAGACACACACACACACACACACACCTCTGTTATTTAAATAAGTAGCTTCTTCTCAGCTTTAGCTTGTCCTTAGTCTGAATTGCAGGCTAAAGTAGGTCAGCTATTCTGGGAAATCAACTTTCATCTGAACAAAGCTACACTGAACCCTATCATCACATGAAACCATTTGCCATATTTACACAACCGGAAACGGACCCACTTCACACGCTGAAACCAACTGCATTTGATTGTTTGGAGACGGAACGCAGGAGGCAGGACGACACTGGGATCTGGGGGAGGCTTGGGTCTGGTCCCTGTGTCGTCTTCAGGGTGCTCCTTATGACTGCCGTCCTTAAACCGTGAGTCTTTTCATGCCAAAGGCCGTACGGAAAGAGCAGCAAGAGGTTCTTAAATGTTCGTCAAGCGGGAGCGAACAGGTGATGGTTAAAGCTTCTGGTGACCGTTCAAACAAAAATGTGAGTGCACAGTTTCAGAACGACTTAAGAAAATGATACATTATACTGATACGGATTTTGGGCAACAGACCAAGCAAATAATGTTACGGAAGAGACAATTGCTGAAAGTATTAGGATGTTTACTGAGGGGTAAATGTTTTTTTCATTGTCTCTTAAGTGAGCAACATCTGCATTTCATTTTCACGTTCAATATATATATAGGGCTACATTAGGGCTGTAATGATCCGATATTCTGTATCGGTATTGGCCCCATATTCAGTAGGGTGTATGGTCACCCAAGAGTGTCAAAACACACTGATGGTGACGGGGCATGGACAGGATCAGATTATCCAGCCGTTCCTGTGGGATCCTCTTTATATTTATCATATCATTTTGATATATCCCCTAATTACTGTATATATATATATATATATATAGTAAACCTGTGATAATCTGCCATCTGTGTGATAAAGACTGAACCCCTGACCAGAACAAGAAGAGATGTGAAAAAAAAAAAACAATACGCGTCCAGGAATGTCCAAACATTATGATTTGTGAACACAGAGCGATTGATTCCGCTGCAGAACACACACACACACACGCGCACGTGTATGTACCCGTATTTATAAATGTCACATGTATAAGTATATATAAATCTTCCAAAGGAAATACACTGAACCGCAGCATTTAAATACCAACGTCGCCTCCTTTATTCTACACCTCAGTTTTTGTGAGCGAAGCAATTCTGTGCATAAAGCTTCTGTAAAACTAAATCAAAGAAACGTAAAGCCTAGAACAGACAGCTTGAGTGAACACAGGGCTGTCTGAGACAAAAAAAAACAAAGTGCAACCTGCAGCCAATCAGAATTCAGCTCACTCAAAGGCCCATTTCTTCACAATCAGCTTTACCTTTCTGCTGCCGCACAAGTCATCCTGAAAATCCTACCCTGAAGCCACAGCGTCGAAACACATGAGTCAGTGCTCAGGAACATCCACAAGGTGGCCTTTAATTGCCTATGTGACCTTTCCCTTTAAAAAAAAGAGCCACTTAAAAGTTTAGCTGGCTGTCTGGAAGTCGCTGAACTCTGCAGTCTGAATCACTTAACCCTGTCTGACCCTGACGTGCTCTTTATGACATCACTAGGCATTTCAGAGCGACCGTCTGGTCTTATCAGGACATGCCCCTCGCCATTTGAATAAGATCACAGCTCGCGGTCATTGCATGCAGGTCCGTTTGAGGTCTGACCTCCACGGTGGTCTGCAGGAGGTGGGGTGTTCAGGATAAGCACCATCGCTGCTGGTTCGTTATTAACAGGCATGCAGTGCTGTGAAAATAGAAGCTCATGAGAACGAACCAATTACTCCACCTCTATGTGAACGTGATTTATGGAGTGCCATTTTTCTTTGTGGAATCTCTGTACAGATGTTTGTGTAGCGAATTTATTCCTGGTTATAAAACAGGCTAAACAATAACTATGCTGCCCTGGACAATGTTCTGCAGAGAAACCTTGAGTCCTTCTATTCCTGTGCACATTATTTCAGATGGGTAGAAATACAGACGTAAACATGGTTGCAGACCAAGTGCACCCCTTCATGACACCAGAATCCCCTAATGGCAGTGGAACCTTTCAGCAGCGTGATGCACAATGCCACACTACTTATCTTAAGAAACAGGGCAGCCACAAGGTGTGTCTTCCAGCACCCTGTCCTCAAAAAGTTAAGGATGATACGGTGGGACCTGAAAAAGCATAAGGTGGGACGTCCTGGACAAACAAGTGCCACACATTACAGGACCTTTAAGTGATCTGACGTTCTTATTATCACATGACAAATTCAAGGTCTTGAGAAGCGACGCACTGATTCGCTCAGCTGTCCTTAACTCGTTTATAGCCACCCCCCACCCCACCCCCCCAATGACCCCCCACCACCACAAACAACCGCACAAACTCTTTCCTTCGCGTTTATCCTGCATCGATCAGGTCTGCTCTTTATATTGATCCAACATGTTTCGCCCCTGCAAACGCTGAGCCAATTTAGAGCAACCAATTAACCTAGTGAAAGCATATCTTTGAAATGTGAAAGGATCCCCGAGTACCTGGAGTAAACCCGTGCAAACTAAGCAAAGGTTGGGATCAAAACGGTGCTCCCTGAAGCTGCGAGGCGACTGCTGGGCTCACTGTGCACAAACGCAAACACATTAATCGCATGACAAACTGCCGTTTGTGTGACGTGTGTTTACAACACTAACAGATTTATTATTTCAGATTAAAACTGAGCTATTGTATATGAAATAATTCTTTTAAAGTGGCTTTCAGCCTCCACGCGCGTTTCATTTCACAAATGTTAATTCCATTTTCTTTATTTAATTCTTGTACGATGGCAGAAATCTTAATCTGGCCTTGGTCTTGACTTGGACTTGGCTCTAGCAGTCTTGACCACAGCACTGCAGGGACCTGCGACCATAGGAGGGTCCTAGCCAAACATGGCTCACTTGTTTCATGCAGTTGATTGACCCTCCGGATCGACTACATTAGAAAAATGTCATCCAACGCATATTTGGTACTGATACACAGCTCTTTCTCTTTATGAACGGCTCTTTCCGTCTTTTTGTCTTTCTCTCAGTCCCACGTTCTGTCTCTCTGTCTTAGGTCTCTCTCTCTCTCTCTCTCACACACACACACACACACACACACACACACACACACACACACACAGACACTGTGATTCTATGGTAACAGAGAGCAAAGGTGAGTTGTGTGATCTGTGATTGCGAAGGGATACATTCCTGCTGGTTAGTGGTCACCTAGAAATTCACACCCACATACACAAACTCACACACACTGACAAAGAAATGCCTAATAGTGAACATGTTTAACACTCGTAGCACCAAGCAATGACACAACTGCATTCTTGGCATGATGGGTGGCTTTTGACCATAAATACTGTCTCGGTTCTCATTGCCTTTACTTGTTTGCACTGGATCTCTTCCAGTAAACCTCCTGCATACGGGATGGGAACGGGCTCGCCGCTGATGAGATCACAAGCTGAAAGTGATGAACAATCGAGTCTAATCTTTCCGACCCCCTCAATGCACAAGGCCATAAAACCCAGACTAATTACTGATTGTTTTAAACAGACGAAAAGCAGTGCTACTGAAATACCACATCAAAACCCAGCAGGACCCCCCCCCCCCCAAACCCCACCCCCAATCAGCTCCAACAAAAAATTCCCATACTGGTGGGTTGGATGCCCGGACCTCTGATCAGACATGGCGACGGCACCTTCATCGTGCATTTCTATTCGAATCACAATGCAAGAACCAGACTGTGGACTGTGATGAACTGCGTTGGAATTAAGCTCACCCCAGTGTGTTTGCGTGTTGTGCGGCGGTGTGTCGTGATCCAGTGCCGCAGTGTTTGGTCAGTGTTGGAGAACAAATTTGGATCAATGTGCTCGACTTCCTGTGTCCAAAATTCAGCAGACAAAAAGAGGATTAGAGCGGTGGAGAAAGCGCCGATGGATGCAGATATATGTCCTGCACCACACACACACACACACACACACACACACACACACACACACACACACACACGAGTGTAATCCCACCATCACGTTCGGGCACAAATACACACAATCAGACATCAGCAACAAAGCTAACAAGGCTTCCTGCTGAGATAAGCTCTTTACTAACAAAGAGACGCTCGATAGCCATTTACACAAACACACAAAGCAACAAAGCAACAAAGCAACAAAGCCATGCCTTCACCGGTTCACAGGATGCACAACAGATAATAAACCATTACGACTGCAAAGATGGATCCAGCCTGAATCCGGAGTCCATGTCAAGTTTTCTTTCATTCCAGAAAATCTGCACGAGCTCTTAATTGTCCTAAAAACAAGACCGCTCCTGAACACAACACACTCTGATGACCATGAAACCTCTTCATTTTCTGTGTTCAAGTCAGATGTGATTAAATCCTCTATGAAAAGAAACACGTGGAAGGCTCCAGGTCATGATGTTATCCATGACCACTGGTCACTGGTAGGGGTTTTCACTGGAGATTTTCAACCCTTCCTTAAGGCTCTCAGTCGTTCCCATTCGCTTTAAAAGGACCACCATCATTCCAGTTCCCAAGAAAATCCAAGCCTGAATTTCCACGCCCAGCTGCACGGACCTCATATATACAGCTCACGAAACAATGAAATAGCCCCTAATTTTGGGAGAAGTATATCACGCAGTGCTTTGAGCTATATTTTCAGAACACACATCTGCTCATCTTTTGCCAGTCTGGACCTGCTCCGATTCGCCGAACCCCTCAAATAGATCAATGGACGATGCTGCTTCTCTCACATCTGGAAAGAAAGACGCTTACGTGAGAACATCGAGTACAGCTCAGTGTTTAACACCACAATTCCTGCTAAGCTCATAATAAACTGTCAGCCCTGGACCTCAGATCCACTCTGTGCAACTGGATAACGGAATTTTTGACTGGAAGACCGACGGAAACGACATCTCATCCAGCTCAGGGATGTGTCCTAAGCCCGTTCCTGTACTCCCTGTACACTCCATACTGGGAGGCTAAATCCAACGCCAACAGCAACTTCAAAACAACGTCATTGGTACAGTCAGTGACCACAGCCTTCAGGTCAATGTCAGCAAACAAGGGAGCTAATTGTGGAATTTAGGAACACATTGACGCAGTCAGCAGTTTTAAGGATTTTTCTTTTTGTTTGTTTTCGTCTTACAAATGAGCTCACCCAATCAGCTCACATCAACATCCTTACTCATTTGAGTGACTGTACCATAGAGAGCTTTTTTTTATCTTGGTTGCATCCATCCAGCTTATCTGCTGGCTCTCCAGAGAGGAGTGAGAACAGCAGAACACGTCACAGGTCACAACCTTCCAGCCCTACAGGACATTTACAAATACAGTGCCTCACAAGCTGCCGTCTATCAGGCACATGCAGAGCATCAACTCGCTGAGCAACAGACCGAAAAACAGTTTTTAACTGCAGGCTATCAGGAAATCGAACAGCCTTTAGGGCCTCTGATGCACTTTTAGATACAGCTAGAGCCTTTAGTAATTCATGGACTTGAGAAGAAATAAACAAATAATCTAAAAATATAATGCATAAATAAATACGCTCGTACAGACTGAAAGTGACTAACAGCACGGCATTATAGTAATCTAAAAATGTAAATGATATTTTAGGTGTAACATTATACAACATTGCATGATATACAATATTGTAACATAATAACACTTCAGTAAATCGAAATATTTCATACACAAAGTTCTATAATCCAGCTCTTGCTAACACAAAAACTAAATCTAAATGATATTAAACAAATTATAATATGCACCAATAAGTTAATATTGGACATTAGAAAATAAAAAAAATAAATACTGAGAACAAAACAATAACCTAATAAACATAATGGAACAAACACAAAACTATGATAAATACATCTAAATAGATCTAAAATGAACAAAAAGTTAAGCCAGATGGAACTAAAACATACAATTATACAAAATAAATAAAAATTTTATTTATTTTATATGTATTTATTTTATATATTTTATA
>JAUZST010011650.1:0-11804 GCA_034779995.1 Parotocinclus haroldoi
ATGTACAGTGTCCACATCACATCTGATAGACTCGTAACGAAAAGTTGAGCTACTGACTACAAGCGTTGTAGAAAAGCAACGTTAATACAAATATATTCGGACCATGCTGATTCTGATCATTCAAAATTGTCCTCTTTCTTCATGACAGTGCCCCTGAAGAGGGTAAAAGTTGTGATTCTTGCAGGCACTAGATCCTAAAACCCATGGGGGATTTTAGACCAGTGTGTTAGATGGCGTGTCCACCACCATAAAACGAATTGAAGCTATATATTTCGGAAGAATGGTGCTCCAGCTATCTAATACAGTTCAAAGACGCCAAATGATCACTTTAATATATACAGCTCCTTGTTTCTGAACTCATTACCAATTTTAAGTTACAAATTTACATTTATATGCACTTCGTAGTTATTTGTATTCCATCAGTTTTCATACATACAGACCCCCACTGATTGGATACTATACTCCTCCAAAAATTAGGGGATGCACCAAAATGAAATATACCCCTCATTTTTGTGAGCAGCTCATTAGGTGGTGGATCATCCTCAGCTCTGCAGAGACGCTAACGTGGTGGTGGAGTGTGTGTTTTGCTCATCTGATTGGATCAGACACAACAGTGCTGCTGGAGTTCCTCTTTATACACTCTGTTTACTCACTGTCCACTGTTTTAGACCCTGCTTCCATATTGTTCCACCTTGCAGATGTGAAGTCAGTAGCTTATCTGTTCCTGTCTGTGTTTAAAGCCTTCATCAGTGTTCACAGAACACTGCCTACAATATGCTGATGGCTAGACATTTTTGGTTTTCAGCAGTGTGACACCATGCTTATTAAAACCAACAGATCTACGCCTACCAGCACAACACACCAACACCACATCAGTGTAACTGCAGTCCTGATAATGATCTACCACTCAAATAGCACCTGTGCTGGTGCTGTGGGGGTCCTGACAATGGGACAACAGAATAAAGGGGACTAACAAAGCATGGAGAAACAGATGCAGGATACAGGAGTACAATCTGTAATTGTAGAATGACAGAGTGCGTCTGTATTTTAAGGGGAACGGATTAAATGGACAAGTGCAGAAACAAGGTGTACCTAATTTTACACTCACTTTGAGTGTACGCAGCCTTCTGTGCAGAGTGACACCAGAATACGGTATCAGTGCGTAGCACCACTGCCTCACAGCAAAAGGTCCTGGGTTCAATCCCAGGGTGGAGCGGCCTGGACCCTTTCTGTGTGGAGTCTGCATGTTCTCCCTGTGTCTGGGTGGGTTTACTCCGGGTACTCCGGTTTCCTCCCACGGCCCAAAAACATGCGCATTATTAATTGATTACTCTAAATTGGCATTGACTTGTGTGTGTGTGTATTTATGACTAGTCTTGAGATGAACTATGGATATAACATTGTGTGTGTCGCTGAGATGGCCACTGATGCCGACAGCGACGTTAAAGAAGCCAAATAAACAACTGATGCTGTTATTTGCAAGTTCCATTAACAAGAAACTTATTTTCAGAAACGGACAGATCCAGTACATGCATTAAACAGTGTAACACAGAATGCAGCTCTTATTTATTTGTGCGGTCAATTAAAGTGTTTATGAGCCTACGGTAATGGAGGGGTGCATACATATAATTTGCTATCATTGTAGGCACGTGATAGCTTTTTTTTTCTCTCTTTGACTGCATCTTACTGTATTAGCATGCCTAGCCTATTTGTTTTAGCATGAGGTAGTTACAGAAATGTCTGTATTTAACATTTGTGTAATGAAAATTTAACACTAATCAGTGCAGCCAGACAGTTAATGATAGTTTATATGCTGGGCTGTTTTCTACAGTCGTGGCCACACACCATGTCTCTATCCATCTGTAATACATGCATTTTGTCTAAAACCCATTCCATGTCACTGTTTTAAAACTCAGTGGATGGTCATGGTTATGGGGTCATATGTCACTTTTACGTGTTGCTTTTTAGGAATGTAACACCTATTCATGCTCAGCGAAACGTTTCTACTGTAGTCGTATCAGAAGGTCTGTAAAAGGGATTGTAGTACCCCAGGCTTACTATAAGCTATTAGGGAAACTGTGTGAGGTCTAGGGCTCCATTTCAATAATTCTTACATGATTCTGTGAGATCCTGTGAGTGTTTATGAATAAAGGTGGCATTTTTTAACACCCGTTCTAATGCTTCATTCGTACTGCGAACAAGTTAGTAGTATGGACTTTCTGTTTTTATATCAGGCACTACTGTGCCACAGTTAAGGAACAGTCTCACACATCTGCCCAGACTGGGTCCTTTGCAAGATGTTCTATTACTCATTTACCACCAAAACAAAATATTATTTATTTAACCAGTGTTGTTATAGCTCATAGACTACAGTGACACAGTGGTGCAGTTGTTGGTGCTATTGCCTCACATTTAAGTCATGGAAGGGCTACTTCCAGTATCAAGGTGCCTGTTCTCTCAGTGTCTGTGTAGGTTTCCTCTTGGTACTCCACATTCCTACGTTAGGTCAGTAACAAATTATAAATATATGGACTTAACCTACACATGACCAAGAGTGGGGATAATAAACTTGAAAGGCTACCTATAATAGGTAAGCAAAGCTAGGGATTACAAGGTATCGTAGGGGCACACTTGGCATTTGGATCAGATTACTCTTAGTGACCATCCCATCCTGGACATCAACCTGTTACCGTCTGCAATACATATGCTGCTCTGAACACTGTATACAGTTTATTTATTTAGCAATATATTTTTACCCTAGTCTACATGAATTTTCACATTTATTATTTGCACCTTATTTTATCTTGGTATACAGAATCTTAAGTTGTTGTCATGTGGTGAAGAGTTTTACAGAATTGCTACTTGCAATTTGGATTTACAAAATACGCTTATATTAGACTTGCTATTTAAAATTAATCTAACAATGTAAAGCATTGGCTTTCAAGGCCTCCCCTGCCTCTGGTGCTTATATAATAACTGGTATTTTAAATCAACCTGTCAAGGACATGAACAGCAGGAGTCTGACAACCAGAGTAAGATCTGCCAAGAGCAGGTAGAGAGATAATAATTCTAGAATAATTACGAATAAACTTTCCCAAAGCTATATACCGTTACATTGGTGTTTATCAGGAAAAAAAAGTTTATTTATTGGTAGGTTATGTGTGTAGCTAAGCAGTATATACTGCTCACAAAAATTAGAAGAAACATGAAAAAAGATATTATATAACCTGTATAGTACTGTATAACCTGCCTGAAACATCTGTTTTATGTTAGACATTCGTCATCCGTGTACTTTTGAAACCCATAGATTATATCAGCATAGAGCCTTTGATATTTCTGTGTATATATTACCCAAAACATTATCTGATTTCTATCATAAATTCATCATAAGAGGATAAACAAAACCAATTAAATTAATGAGAAAATATATCATTGGTCATTTATTTATTGAAGGAAAGTACGAAATGTTACATGTGTATAAGTGGAAATTGCCATTAAGTAGCCCATGAGGTAGAAGTAGGACAGTAAGCTCGTTAGTCTGTAAATTATATACAAGTTCAAAAGATTACTTTCAAAACATTTTTCATTACCATTATCTTCAGTTTGTTTCCCTTCTGAATGGTGCCTGCATACTACATACTTTGTGTTAACTCCATAGTTTTGTAATGAGTGTTTTGGTTTGAACTCAGACTCTCTGACACTGCCTGAGGCTACCTACCGTGTATGTAGTACTTATGTTAATTTCCTTTTTAGTTCCGTCTTTTCTGTTTTCTTCCTTCAAGTAGATATAAATCAACTAAATGATTTTCATAGTTGCATAAATAAGCAAGCATGTAATCAAAAAGCTATTATGCTAAGAATTTGATTAGTCTTTTATTGTGAGGAAGTAAGTGCTGATTCACATAGGTACTGGAGTAACAGGAGTCCACTGTCTTACCAGCGGTTGTACTGAATGAAAGCCAAGGAATTTGGAGCAGTGTGTCATGTGCATTCTGGTGGCTTCAGAAGTTGTTTAAAAATTGCTAGGGGTTGTGCCTCTAAGTTGTGTGATAAAGGAAGTGGCTTTAATGTAGTCGCATATTTAATTGCATATGGTTTTGTTAATGCAAGAGCACAGAGTGAAAATAAACGACACAGTCCTTACAAGCAAGGTTTCCTTTGATCCTCCTTCCTATGCCAGTGTTGTAATAAGCTGGTATTAGTAGCTTTGACTGAAGTGTGTTTGTGTGTGCGCCTCTGTGTGGCAGGTGAGGGAGGTCCTGGTCTTGAGTACTAAGGAAGCTTGTCAGTATGTTATTACATTTACCCTGATTTAATTTCCAGGAAACTTGAAACACAGCTCCTTATCAACATTACAATGAACTAAAGACAGCAGCAGACTGACTCAGAAGCACACAAAGTAAACATGGTAACACATCCACATTTTCAATCACACAGGTCAGTTATTTAAGTCAGTTTGGGTCTTGTGTGTGTTTGCATTGAAATCATGTTTGTATAAATATGACAGTAATGAACTGAAACTTTTTTTTTTTTTTTACTTTCATGCCCTGTTCCAAACCACAGATCAGTTCACTGTAATGTCATGATGGACACTCGAGGAAAGAATGCCTATGGCTATTACGCCTTTCCGACTGTGTGCCAAGAATTGAGCTATGAAAGATGTAGTTTCCATGTAGTGGAAGGAGGTTTTCTCTTATCATGATTGTGGTTGACTTGCATTTTAATAACATAATTGACCACCTGTATGATTGCCTTATGTTGTAACTGTATAACATACCTCATGTTGCTTTATGGTTGGATATTTGTTTGTCAAAAATCAAACTATAAAATGTTAAACTTCAGGGTATGGATGCATTTTTACATAATCATAATTTATGACCAAGTGTGTAGTGTTATATATATATTTGTCTGTTTTTCAGGGGAATGTCTAGAGGTGCGAGTCTTTGAAATGGGACCGGAGAAACTCTGGTTGCTGCGTGTCATTCTTACTACTGCCAGCTGCTTTACAAGTAAGTCATATTTTTGTACTTTACTGTCATACTTAGTTTTATGAAAGTATTCTTAATTGTCCTCGTTGCAGCAGTGGTTTCCTATTTCACAATCCTGTACTAATTTCTGCTAAACTTTGTACTATACTCTATAGCAAACTACTGTACTTGCGCTGTGCTATTCAGGTTTATTCTGTAATACAAAGGGTTACATTACCTTCTTTTATTGTAATGTCTACACATTAAGTTTTCACATGAATAAAATGCACATTAAAACAATAGCAAACTGTAAATTGAAAACAGTTTTTCTCGTGTACATGGATCTAGTCTGCTTAGCTCGAGTCTACTAGAGTGTATTGTTCTCTGCTGTACACTACAGTTCTGTGCTCCACTCTTCTACAATGTGCTGTACTCTGCTCTGCACTGCAAAACATAACCTTACTTTGTAATTACGTACTAAAATGATGTCCTGTAATGCTCTGATAAAGTGACTTTTTTCCAGTTTTGATATTTGTAATAATGTGCTTGTATACATCTGTCCAATAACTGCTTTCTCTACAGAACCGTTTATTCTTTAATCTTTTTGTTTGCATTTCAATATGTTTGTCCTATACACTCTTGCCACCTAGTTTCACTGTCTGTAACCACTTCCACCTCATTCCTTCTGTCCCTCACCCCCATATGAATGCAATTTTTTGTGTGCTCTACTTCACTTTGCATTTTCACAGCCACGTGTGGCCAGAAGAACCACCTCTTTTATTGTCTTAGAGTAGACATCTGACTGCATGGCTTATCTTACAGTAACGCCAGCTGAGAAATTTAAGACCATGCATAGGGTTTCATGTGCTGCAAAGGGAGTAATAGAAAATGAAATCTCCAAATCCGGATTGTGATCAGTCTGGGTTTTAGGGACCCCCCTTTACTCAAAGCATGCTTTCATTTTAGCTTTGTGTGTCCCGGGGGGAGGGGACGCAGATAGGCCGCGGGCCATGTGTTTACTGCAGGAGGTCCATGGGGCAGCAGAGCCTGAGGAGGGGGGCAGGTGGTAGACCATGCTTCTCTCTTGCTTTATCAGAGAGTATAATCTTTAGAGAGATTAGTCCTAATCTCAGTGCCAGACGAGGTGCTGAACCATTGGGAAATGTTGGCCAGTTTAACAGCCAGCTCTAATGAGTTGCTCTTTGTCATCTTAACAGTCCACAAGCGTCCTCTGTCAGGGTCTGGGTCTACACCATAACCACTTTTGCTGAATATCTAGAGGGAAATGTGTGTCGGTTTACTAGGCTATGGATGCTTAAACATGCAGGCTGATGTCTAACATGGGTATGGATTAATGATGACCTTCTGATTGTTGCTTAATCTGTCTGACCTGTGTGCGTGCGTGCGTGTGTGCGTGTGTGTAAAAAGTATTTTCTTATTTTCTTCTTATCTTATTTATAAGAGACCCATCTATTGTTTATTATTTTCATTTGATGGGGGTAAATAAAACGATACTACAGCACACCACCAGTATTTGTCCTGCTAAATAATGCCAGGTGCTTAATAACCACTGACTGAAGTTGTTGGTCAACAACAAATCTACGTGTTGTAACAGATGCTGAACTGGTGGTGAGAGGAAGAGTTGGGGGCACTGCAGAACTGGGCTGCAGTCTCACCTCTTCACTGGATGGGGTCATCACCCCGAATCAGTTCCCTCTGCATGTGGTGGAGTGGGTACGGCTAGGCTACAATGTCCCAGTTCTCATTAAGTTTGGAGGCTACACACCACGCGTGCATCCAAACTATAAAGGTAAGTTTCACCTCTATTTAGTGCACTACAGTGTTTTAATTCACTGTGTATAAGGACAGCGGCTATTACAGAAAGCTTAAACTGAAAATTAGTCTGGGTATTATATAAAACCGAATACGATGCCAGCTTAAGGGTAGCATTTATTACAGGGCTGTGTAGGGGCCGCTGGGTCAGGTAGGGACCCCCAGGTAGGGAATTGCAACCGTGTTACTAGAACACCTACTTAAATAAAGATATAAACAGAATGATGTATATGTGTATACAAAAGTATATAGGTTAACTGTGGTATTAAACAGATATGGTGGTATAAAACCTTGAGTTTGTTGTGATCTATCGTCATCTATCGTAACAGAGTTTATATTGAAAGCACACCGAAAGCCCAACCTTTTATCTCTTACAAACAACACGTTAGCACTTGTTTGTTTTTTGGACAAAAGATGAAAAAGATAAACTTACAGAGTACTTCATATAAACAACCTTGGTAACGTACATTTTTTTTTAGAAATGTCTGTGTGTGTCTGTGTGTTTGTGTGTCTGTGTTTGTGTGACTGCAAGGGGAGTGCACTGGTGTTAAAAGAGGAGTCATTAAATGAATATCCTCAAATAAGTGATCCAGCCCAAAGAGCAAGTACTCTGTAATTATGCTGAGTGTGTCTGAGGCTGTTTGGGAGAAATGGCAGTAGAAGTGAACAAGTAGAGATGAGGAACGCTTTTAGTGGATGCAGAAAAGGAGGGGTAGATCAGGCCCAGCCTGGAGGTGGATATTGTGTGGAGTCTTGATTCAGAAGCATGGAATTTAACTAAAGTTGATAAGGTCTTTCACCCTTACTCCATTCACATCCCGTAAAAAAAACCATAACATATTTCTGCTTATATCTCAGCAAAATCCTGACGTAATGCCATTATTTTGTAGGCTTTTCTTCATTTGTGCTGGTTTTGAACGAAGAATGAATGAACATGTCCCTGTTTTCCCAGAGGGCCATGTATCAGATGACGCTCTGTCTGACCTGGACCCCTGTTATGTGCTATTATTCATACAATACCTTTAGGGAGCGCAGCTGATGCAACTTCAATTCTGTCAGCATCGCTAATAATGAAACAGAAAAGAAGGCACAGAGGGCATGGAAGAAAAGATTTGATGAGACATCAAAGAGTAAAATGGTAGAATGTAAATAAAATTGCAGACAAAACAGCTAATATTAACATTACTATCCTATAAAGTCTATTTTTAGTCATTAGTCAGTTCGTCAGTTTACATATTAATCTCAATGCTTTCGGATCTTAACTGTCCCTCATTGTTAATCATTACTTCTACTTTCTACTGCAAAACAAAAATGATAATAAATGAACCAGTGACGTTTTAAAGTAGGTTTTTGAGATTAATATTGTTTACAACCACAAATCATAATAATGTAAAATGGGACAGTATGTAAAATGCAGATTTGCTCTACTCTTTGTAATCTTCCCTCTACAGTCTATAATATAATTAAACACTTCAAGAAATGAGGAGGAATTTTGGAGCATAAAGGCCAAGGAAACAAGGCCTGAACAGCAGTGTACCCATCAACAATAGCTGAACCACATGGGCAAAGGATTAATTTAGCAAAGCATTATCAAGCACTACAGTAAAGAGTTACATTAACAAATGCCACATAAAACTTTACTGTGCTATATCAAAAGCTTTATGGTAACCATGTGCAGAAAATTTCTCGACTTCTTTAGAGCAACAGAAGCTGCCTTCAGTGCATCATCTTTTTTTCTGGGACACCCATGCATTTTTCAACAAGACAATGCAAAACAACCAAATAAGAAAAAATGTACTCCTGAAATAGGAAAATCCCTTCCAATCTTTTTTTGAGGAGCATTGTTTTTAACATTTCAATATTTTACTAACATGTTTCTATACAAACTGGAGATCCTCTGATTAACTTTGTTCCTCAAAGACTCAAATACCCAAATCATGATTAGAATCTCGTTGCATTTTTAAAAATGAATGACTGCATATGTATTTTCTCTGTCACAATGTGTTTGGAATGCGTTGCAGACTTGAAAAGCATGGACAAAAGTTTGTGGACACCCAAATACACAGTTTGCATCCAAAATGTGTATTTGTATGGTGTTTGCACACCTTTGCTGCTACAATGTGCTTTTGTTCTTCTAAAAGGTCTTCCCACTACATTTTGGAACATGACTGTGAGGTCAGCTTCTGATGTTAGACAATAAGCCCTGTCTTACTTTTGCATTTTCAATGTCCCTGATTGATACTCAATCACTGAAAACTTAATTACAGCATGGCAGAACTGACTTGTTGAAAACGAAAACCCTAAATGTGTCATATTGAGAGGGACTGGTTTATTCAGTACAAGCCGTTCTACTGTCACTGTTTTGCTGTTACTTTGTGGTCGTCTTAAGTAAAGTTATAAATAAATACGAATTATTTAAAGCCTATTTTGTTGTGCCACATGGCATATAAAAATAATGCTGTAAATGAATTTTGTTGTTAGCTAGTAGTTCTTGTTTGGGGGATTTTCGTCCATTCTTCATTACAAATGTATCTAATTCGCTTATATTCCTGGTCCGTCTTGTATGCACCGCTTTTTCTAGGTCTATCCACAGAATTTACATTAGTGTTTAGGTTCCTTCAGCTTGTGCCTCTTGAGGTGGCCCTTTGTGGACTTTGAGGTGTGCTTATGATCAAAGTCCTGCTGTAGAAACCATCCAGAGAATCCACATGGACACATGTAATATTTGAGCGCACAATGTTATCAGATACATTTGCACAAAGGCTAAAAGCATTCCTCAACAGTAAGCAAGCATCACATATGTCTTTTACTTTAATTCATCTGTAGTGGTGCTATGACCATATCAGCAAGTGCCGGTAAATACAGACAGCTGTGGCACGGTGCCTGCAGTGTTATAAGAGTCTGACTGCATAGTGTATTCCTTTTATTCTACTATTAGTAATACTGCACATTAGTGTGTTATTATCGCAATACATAAAAAGCATTCTGTTTGTCTGAATTCTGCAACCATTTTTTAATTAAAAAATCTGTAAAGAATAATAAATCAGGTTAGATTCTTGGGCAAGAACTTGTAAGCTTTTGCAATGTCTCCCTTTATGTTTTAGTAACATTTTTAAAACTTTTATATTTAAACAACTTTTTAAGGTCTGGTATGATGCTGCACCATACTTGCCATATCTCACAATGTCTCCTATGTATTCTTTACTAGTTGTTTAATTTTTCTTCCTTAGTTAATCGTGGCCATCTTTATAGCCATGCTTTAGCAAAATGCTTATGAAATTAGCTTATTTTAGGCCCATATAAAGTGCAGTCTTGGCTGAAACTCACACTCAGGCTTGATAATCATTTGCCATCTAGTAAACTTTCGAGACATACCAAAACTTAAGAGCCACATATTGTTATTACAACGCTGACTGATGTTTAAAGCAACTAAAATGATTTCAGGTAAAACTTGCAAGTTAAAGGGAGATGCAATACAGGATCACCATGTTGTGTCCAGGTCTGCAAGCAATGCCTGTGGAGCTGCTTTGCTCAAAACCATGTGCTACAGAGCTCCAGCGTGTTCACTCATGCAGTAAGAGAGCAGCCGAGTTAACTGTAAGCTATCTTGTGACAAAGACCCATTCAAAAGAGGGTTAAACTGATTAGGGGGAGTGGTGGAGAACTGGGGTGGAGTGATATTTGGAGGCAAAGCAGAAAGAGGAGGGGAAGTGCTCTGAGTTGGGGAGGGGGTCGAGGATTTTTGTATTCAAATCAAAACATATCCCAAAATGCAACTGGGGCATGGCTTAAACTCAAACAGGGTAGAACAAAGAAAAAACAGCCAACACAAGCAAATTAAAACAGCAATGACTCACAAATAGACATGTAAATGATATTTGCAGTTGCAATTAGAAAATATTTAGAACATAGGAGAGAACAGCCTTGTGACCTATAATATTATGATAATTCATATGTACCAAAGAGTTTCTTCATTTAATGCCAATTTATTTCAACCACTGACTGGCCTGTATATGCCTATTATGGAGTAGAACTGAATGAATGTAGCTATATAACAATACCATGTATGGGTACTTTACGTTTTGGTAACATGAACCTTGTGCTGATAGTTGAAGTTGCATGCAAATTGTGTGCATTAAAATTCGGAAAGTGATCTCATTTCCTCCTTCAGCACTTTTTATTTTCCACAGTTTTTCTTTTGAGTACTCTGGGCTGATTTTGCAAGGCTCATTATCTGAAACAGTAAATACAAAAAATGTCTGAACTGCTGGACGAATTCTGCTTGCAATTGACATGTTGATCTTACAATCAAACAAAAGTTGTTGTCAAATCAGTAGATATTAATCTCTGATTTCATTAATTAACGAGGCAACAAAGAAAATATCATAAATGCCTGAAGTAGTGCTTAAAATATATACTTCCATCTCAAAAAAGTGGGTTTTCTCCTTGTTAAACCAGGGAATCGGATTCTAAACACTACAGCAATACTGTCATTTTGTTTTACAATTGACATATCGAATATTAAATATTTTATTTTTGCCATAATGTTGAGCCTTTGTCTGGCATTCTTGGGCTGTGATTGGTTAGGACCAGACAAACTGGCAATCATTCCAGTAATGTATTGTGTGGAGTGATGGATATGCCTAGAAGAAAATTGTGAGGGCAAAGAGGTTAGAGTGCTTATTGATCGTGGAGTATTTATTGATCCAGAGATCCTAAATGAAATCTATTTAAAGGAATTTAAGGAATTTCATTAACGTGGAAACAAATTGCTACAGTTATGTACTTATTTATATCATTATCTTTTTTCAGAGGGTGACATTGCACTTGTATTTTGTTGCATAGGTTATATCTGTAAAGTAATCGCTCCTTTTATTTTATTTTAGCTGTAACAAACCAGCCTTTTTTTTTCAGCTGTGATTCAAATCAGAACTCTCTCTCTCTCTCTCTCTCTCTCTCTCTCTCTCTCTCTCTCTCTCTCTCTCTCTCTCTCTCTCTCTCTCT
>JAUZST010011651.1:0-11804 GCA_034779995.1 Parotocinclus haroldoi
CAGGGTCATAACCATCTGAGGTATGAGTATCTCCACAGACCGAGACGCTCTTGGGTGTAGACACTAGGGCAGCCCCTGCCCAGCGGAGTACACTACGAAAGTCATGCTTTCTGCTCAGTTTCCTCCCAGCTCTGTGATTGGTCAGCGAGGTTGCTTCTCCAGCCCTGTGATTGGCTGACAGATCTGTAAGCTCATACTGGAGAATCGCCCCTAAATTAATTCCTATATGACGTTGTTTTTTAGAGCTCGGTCATTTAAAATGATCGTAAAATAAAATACTCATGATATTTAATCGCAAAGAAACACGTAATACAATTTATTTTAGAACGAGCTTTTAGCCAGCCCTAATGCCGTGAGGTAGGATGTACCGCAGTACGGGTATGAAAACAATTCCGGCATGGTGGTACCAGAGGAGTCCTAAGCTAGGCTGTCCTGTAGTGGAGTAATGTGGCCTGCCACGAATGATCTTGATTGCGCTTGCTAGACGCGTTTGATTTCTCCGGATGATGCAGCTTCACGATCAGCCTAGGTTCGGGTTCGAGCCGGTTTCATAAAACGAGGAGTGTGTGTGTGCGCGCGCCCGCACGAGGACTCGCACGGCGGGAAGAGACGTGGATTGACATGGCGGTTATTATTATTATTATTATTATTACAATGTCTGATTAAAAGCATCCACAGGTAAAGCAGAGCGCGATGAGCTGATCGCTCGCGAAGATCATCTATGGCCCGTGATCTCAGTGGGACCTGAACTGACGACCCCGATCCTTAGTGGCATTTCTTTGCCTTTGCACACAACTACACAACTAGTGTGTGAGTGGGATCATCTCTCAGACCTGATCATCAGTCATTACGGTAATGATATGTTTAACACAGGCATGATCTTACTGCAGGAGGTGTCGGGCCTTAAACCCAGTTCAGAAGGACAAAGGGTGTAACGTTCTAACCTTATGGTACACTGTAACACCAGAACTGATGACAGATCACGCGAACTGACTGTCTGTCTGTCTGTGTGTCAGGCTGAGACATTGAAATATTTCTGCCTTAATGAAAAACCAAGCCAACACTCTGATAGTAAGGAAACCAGATTACATTTACAGCGTTTAGGAGACGCCCTTATCCAGAGCGACTTACAACTCATACAGTCTTACAGTCCAATCAATGGTGGGTTAACGGCCTTGCTCAGGGACCCAACTGTGGCAGCTTGGCAGAGGTGGGATTTGAACCCAGGACCATCAGGTCCAGAGTCCTGTACCTTAACCACTAGGCCACCACAGTCCAGATCAAACTAGAGTCTCTAGCGCTCACGGTCAGATTCTCTCGACTCACTCTGAGAGACTTTGAAGAGCAGTTGCTTGGGCCAGAAGGAAGACCTTTTTGAGCCACATGGTTATGATTTACAAATGAATTAATGATCCTACGTACCTGTGTGATCGACTTGGCGCTTGATCTCGCCAAAGATTCTTCGTTCCGACAGGTCCTGGCTCAAAGGCCCAGCCGTGGTGACTCCGGTGCCACTTGGGGACCAAGAGTCATGGTCAAGGGACCAACAGTGGTGGAATCCAGAGCCATTTACTGTTACTGCAGTTGAGAGCTGAGGGTCAGGGTCAAGGGCCTTGCATAAAAGTCCAACAGAGGAAGAACTTGGAGCAACTAGGGCGTAAGGGTCCTAAAAGGATGTAATCCAGAATGCTTTTCATCTGAGAAGGGGTCCTTGATGGGGGCCCAACAGTGGTGAACTACAGAAGGGCTTTGGGTCTAAGGCTTATGATTTGAGGGGCCAACAGCAGGAGATGTGAGGGCTTTGAACTCTAACCACTATTACACAGTTCTGACTATGTTTGTTGGTTCCTATTATAATAACTGATTGGACGTTAAGAAGTACTCTTAGTTCTGCTCCTGTCATGAGTCCAAAACTCTATCTCTCTCGTAGATGAACACAATTAAAGCCAGCAGGGTGACTTGGCGGCCACAGCCCTGGCAGGACGCGGACAGTGGCGGTGGCGAGCCCCTCTCCGACAGCGACTCCGAGGAAGAGGATTTTCCAGATGACACGACCACGCCTCTGGGAGAGTACATCACTCAGGGTGAGGCGCCGCCTGAGCTCGGTAATCCAGGTGCCTTCAGTTCCACCACTCTCTCTCACTTGGCTCTCTTTCCTTCTCACCTTTTTCGCTCAGGGTTAAAACTTCTGCTCGATGCACAGCAGCTGTGTGATGTCACACTTCTGGTGGAAGGAAAGCGGTTCATGTGCCACAGGTACGTACCACAGGGCGTCACTATTCACAGCTTGGCTGTCGGCTTGGGGAGCGCAGTCACGGCATGGCGATCAGCCGGATGAAACGGAGACTCGGCGAGAGAATGGGAACCGGTTTATATAATAAAAGGTTATAGAGAAAATACAGGGAAGGACGGTGAGATTTAACTCCCGCCTCTGCCCGCGGATCTACAGATCAATTGGCTGTTTTAAGTTAAAAGACACTATTATTTGGTCTTTAATGATCATTTTTACAAATGGGCATGATTTAAGCAAACAGACGTCGATTAAGTCGTCGCTAAACGTCGCCTGCCTGTGTGTGTGAACTTTTGTGGGTTTTTTTTTATTTTTTTTTGCAGAGTTCTCTTGGCGGCTGTCAGCCCATATTTCCGTGCCATGTTCACCAGCCCCCTGGTAGAGTCTCGGCTCACAGAGATCCGTCTGGAGGAGGTGACGCCTTTAGTCATGGAGATGGTTATTCAGTTTGTGTACACGGGAGAAGCGGCGCTCAGTCTTGACACGGCAGAAGACCTGTTTGTGGCAGCCAATCGTCTTCAGGTCATGCCCTTGCAGAATCTTTGCTCCAGGTACGCTGGCTCGCGTGGGGTTCGTTCTCGTTGTAACGTCGCCTTCGCGTGCAGGATTAGTGGAAAAAAAAAAAAAAAAAACCTTTGTCCTTCCCTTCCTTCCGTAGGTTCCTGTTCGAGCACCTTTCTGTGGAGAACTGCTTAGGAATGTACTCCCTGGCGCGATCGCATCACGACCAGCTCCTGCTCCGGGCCTCCCTCCGACTGGTGGCTCAGCACTTCCCCCGGGTGGCACGTCAGCGCGACTTTCTCTTGCTGGACCCGGGCACCCTGGGCAGCCTCCTGGAATCGGACCGGCTTGGCGTGGAGTCGGAGACGGAGGTCTACGACGCGGCGCGCCGCTGGGCCGAGCACTGTCCCGCCGAGCGCTACGTCCACATGCCCGCCCTTCTTCGGCACTTGCGTCCAGGTCTGCTGGCTCCCGAGGAAAACCGGCGACTCAGCAAAGAGCTAGGGCCGAGGGCCGGCACTGAGGGCATGGACGGCCCTCTGAGGCCCCGCGAGGGCATGCTGGAGAAGAAAATCGTTTGCGTGGACCTCAAGCCCAGGGAAGACGAGGCTTTGCGAGAGAGCGACTACACGGTGGATTGTTTTGACCCGCGCACCGGCAAGTGGGAGAAACTTTCAGCCCTGGGCTCGCTGCTGTGCCCGGGCTGCACGGCGGTCGGCGGCCGGCTCTTTGTAGCTGGTGGAATTTTACGGACGGGCCAGGTTTCGTCAGCGATGCACGAGTACGACGTGGTGCTAGACCGCTGGATAACAAGACCCTCCATGGATCAGCCACGTGCCATGTTTGGCCTCCTGGGCTCGGGAAACTTCCTTTACGCCCTGGGGGGCTGCAACAGATCGGCTCTCCTTGATAGCTGTGAAACTTTTGATCTGTCCACTTTAACGTGGGCACCGGGGCCACGCCTGCCAATGCCGTTGCGCTCCTTCGCCTGCGCCACCCTCCGGGGCAGACTCTACCTGCTAGGGGGCGCCACGCTGGAGCAGAACAGAGCCGTGGTACACTCCGGTGTGCTCATCTACCACACCAACACTAGGACCTGGAACCGCATGAGCCTCGACTCTGGCGCCACCTGCCTGGCCGGAGGAGTGGCGGTACGCGGTGGGGTGTGCGCCGTGGGCGGATACGTGCGCGACGCCGCCAAGTTCCTGGACGGTAACTACACCCAGTTAGAGCCGCTCGACGCTACAGGGCGAGTTCTGTTTTTCCGGGAAGGGAGGGCAGTGGGGACGGACCGGGACGTAACGGCCGGAGTAGAGCGACTGGGAGGTAACGGTAGCGAACGCGCACCTAGTCCCGTCGTTTTCCCGGGTCTGCCACGGCGCATAGCCGCCGCAGGGGTCGCCAGGTGGAAGCGTCGGATCTACGTTTTGGGCGGCGAGAACGGGTCGCGCTTTTACGACAGCGTGTACTGCTGGAAGCCCGGCTGGCGGAGCTGGGTCCAGAGACGGGAGAAACTGCCAGGAGATACAGGAGGGGTGAGCCAGTTTGGGTGCACCACTCTGAAGTTCCCCAAAAAACACATCTTGGCACGTCTTAGAACAGCCCTGGAAAAGAAGGGGAAGGAAAAGAGACGCAAACGGAAAGTAGAGGACGCTCCCAGGAAAAGGCGGGGCAGAAAGGCCAACCAGGACGTGTGATTTTCCGTTTTCTTTCTTTTTTTTTTTTTTTTTTTCCCCCCCTTTGCGGGAATCGTTTTAGCAGTTTGAAAGGGTGACGGCTTAACATTAGGATCAACCTCGTCCCGACTTTTTTCGGTGGACACGCGTCAAGCCTGCGCTTTTTCTCTTTTTTTCTTACTAAGAAGCGGTTTCGGAACGGAAGAAGCTTTGCTTTTATTCGAAAGCCTCCTGCGTTTCACTATTCAAATTTATCGATGCAAAGTTTTAACGAATGCCAGGCTCTAAAATGTCCGCCGCAACGTTCATATCAAGCAAGCTCTGGTTGTATTCGAGATCTTCCTGTTGGCCGTATGAAATAAGCAGCAAGCTCACACCAGTCAGATTCCATCCCGGGTTCCGGTGCAGAACTCCACTCTCAGCTCTCTAATGTAAATCCATACGTGTTTACATTTCAGACGAGAATGCCTAATGAAGTTCAGACTGGTTGGTCACTGTACGCACGTCCTTCATTTCTATCTGAAACCGCTGATTTTAGTTTGGCGTTGGCTTTAATGAAGGAGCCCTTTTAATCATCCGATGCTCTTGAGAAAAGATTTTAAAATCATAAACCCGAGTCGAACTAAACCGATTTGAATGATGTAGCAAATCTCACCAATATGCATTACTGGTCGAAAGGTTTAGAACGACCCCCTTTTTACCATTTAAGCAGAAACCCAAACTTTTTTTTTGCCGCGTTACCCCGTCTAAAATTGCCGCACCTTGAATCAAATGGGCTACCACAGCACTTTGCAGCGTTCGGAGCTGGCCAGGGGTTCGTCCTAAAGCGGCTTAAGAGATTTCGAGACCGCTGGAAAACGATCGGCTTCTCTGCCACTTTTCGAGACCGTGTGTGTTTTGTGTTCTATAAATTCCTGAATCTCCTCAATTCCCAAATAAAATCATCGATTGCAGCGCTGACCAGAACGTTTTATTTATTCACCGTAATTAACGAGTGGCCAGAGGAACAACGATCACGCTCCTGTTTTCAGGCCACGAGTAACGATACAAAAAAAAAATGACGTTTTTACAAAACAATTCCCAGCGTTTTTTGCTTAGGAAAGTTCAGAATAGGACTGGGCGATAACATCGCGATATTATTTTAGGGGGCTTTCGCGAGAACGATATATTTGGCGATACATTTCCACAACATACAGTTTCACCAAAATTCACCCTTTAATTTCACCAAGACACCGTGGTTTGTTGTGCATCTCTTATTTTGTACCAAAACCAAATCCACACCGAAGTCGCTCCCCCTTTTTGGGACAAACTCACTCACTGCACGACCCCCTTTCTGCCGTGTCTGTTACTCTGCCTATGAGTCACATAACGGAAGTACTCCATACTCTGTGTTAATCCATTACGTCATTACCTTAAGACGTCGGAATATCACGATATGGATGTTTTATATCGTCTATAAAAGTATGCCGGTATTGTCGCCAACGATACGATATGACACACCCCTAGTTCAGAAGTCAATATTTCAATTCCAGGCTTCGTTTGTCTTGTATTAATCAGAAGCTCATTAAGTAGAATCGGGTGCGTCTGAGCTGGAATTGATCAGATATGGCCATGGAACTGTTGATTTTAGGAAAGTTTGGAGTCCAGAGCTACATTATCAGGTTGTGTTAGACAAAAGAAGACCCACTGCTTCACAGGTTCTACTGCTGTAACACATCTGTGGGATATTCTGCTACTGTGTTGGTTAGAACCAAAGAAATCCGCTTTGATTTGAAGAATGGCTAGGTGTTTGACTTTTAAAGTGTTTCAATCCGATCAGTCAGTTATACAATACACAAAAAAAAAAAAGATTTCCTTATCCTCCATTGGGGTAATGGAGTCTTTCGTTATATTCCGAGTTTACAAACTGCGTAAATAGCAATAAAAACTGGAAACAAAAAAAAAAAAACAGCGTCCCAAAACTTTTGACCGGTAGTGTAGGCGTTGGTAGAAATAATCCTTAGAATCATTTTTGCTTAAATGTCAGTTGCCTTTTTAAACTCCATCTAGAGTTCATCACTTTTGTGCTCCAGAAAGATTTTTCAGTACAATGAATAACAAATAAAAAATCAAAACGTAACATTTAGAGCAGAACCGTTCTAACGGGCCTCGTGGTAACGAGCCTAAACTGGTCCAGAATGCGTCCGGCGCTCTAACGTTAATGCGAAGGGCAACTACTAAGGTTTCTTTTTGCTCGCGTGGAAGATGCGATATGAAGCGAACGGCTGATTTGGATTCCCTTTTACCTTGATCGAACTGTCCTGAACATGAACATCATTATGAACGTTTTTATGAGACTGGGAACACTGGCGACCCACTGTCATCGTGTGCAAACCGCACGTCTTTCGGCACTGGGTGGATGTATCGGCGACTCTGTAAAATGTGCTTTTATGAATTGATAATAGGCTGCTTTGCATCACAATAAATTCATTGTTTTGACTGGTTTGCTTTCCATGTGATGTGCCAAGACGTCCATGTGTCACTGGTGCTTTCATAAAAGTCACAATGTCGTATTTAAGAGCCATCGGTGCGTCTGTCGTTCATTTTTTTGTAGCGTTTTTGGCACCAATGGGCACCTTACCAAAGTCACACCCCTCACATTTTGTTATCTTTTGATGGGACGACACCGAAGACGTGCTAGAATAGCAGTCTAAACATACCGTGCCCTCCAACTAACCGTCAAGCGGCCATTAATGTCTAAACCACTGGCGACCAAAGTGACTACACCCCACCTCCCCAAAAAATTGAAGTAGACAAATTGTTTTCAATTAACCATTTTCCCTCCCCAGTATCATGTGATTTGTTAGTACTACGAGGTTTTAGGCGTGAATGGGGAGCAGGTGGGTTAAATTAGGTGTCATCGCTCTCACGCTCTCTCGTACTGAAGTTCAACATGGCGAGGAACTCTCTGAGGATCTACAACGTTCCCCGAGTTTGTCGTATTTTTCATTACAAGTATGGTATGACGAGCAAAAACGCACCTCAAAGCCCTGCAACAACTGCTTTGAAGACCAAAGATTTTTGTTTTAGCTTGCCGTCCTCCAGTGTGAGGAAAGAAAACGTGGAAGCGCCACTGAAGTGTGAACGCTTGCGTACGGCGTTCCCTGGTTTACGGCGGGGGGTTACGTTCCAGGAAGCGAAAAATCCGCGAAGTAGCGACGCTGTATTTATTGAAGTATTTAGACAATTTTAGCGGTAGAACTTGCAGAAATTTTGGGTTTCATCGCAGGGCTCGAATGAATTCAGTCTCTAATGAAACTTTCGCAAACAGAGAACACGACAGCGCAGATAAAAACCCGTCACGTCGGCAGGCAGCGAGTCAGGCGGCCGACGCTCTGGTCTTACTTGTCGTTTCTGGTGAGTATTCATCCGCCGAGTAAATACGCTGTTTACTGTAAATCCTAATATTTTATGATTCATGACATTCCTTTATTGTTAGAATGCGTATTTTTATGTGTTTGCGTAAATGTTGTGATTTTCTCTTTAATGTAAAAGTTCCGCAAAAACCCACGAAACAGAGAAAATCCGCGATACATTTATTGCATTCATATTTTTTTGAAAGCCCGCGATGCACCGAGTCCGCGAAAGAGCGGTGAACCGCGAAGTGGCGAGGGGACGCTGTATGTGGATATTACCCATCATGCAACGACGAGACAAACGGAAGGACGGTTTCTCGGCTAACTTAAACCATTCAATGTTTTTTCGTTGTGTGGGTAGTAAGTTGCAGGTTGGGAGGAAGTGCAGTGTAAGAATTTCTTTACCCTTATGAATTATCCGCTATTTTTTTGTGAGCAGTGTAGTATCAGATAAGCTGCTCTTTACTGCTCAAACAGCTGAGATGATTAACCTGGTGTTCCACTCCAGATCACTCACGCATGCATCACCTGATCGTTTCCCTCTTTCACTAGAGCACCTGTGTGAGCAGCTCCAGTTCTAACACGGTGGACCTTCATTTAATACGGAGAAAAAACCTCAGGGGGAGTCAAAAGTCACAGGACACATCCGGGTGCTGCATCGGGCCTCCCGAAAAACCGTTGTCGAGGACTCTCGGTCGGTAGCGATTCTACAGACGATCGCCATGTGGCCTGCCCAATTTGTGCGAAATCATTTTTTGGCCGTCAGTTGTTGAGGTCTGTTGCTACGACACGGCAGCTGCGTTCCCTGAACGCCAGAATCAACGATTGTGTTTTCAGAAGAGATCCACAAGAGATATTGCAAGTTTGATTGTTGCAGTCGATCTCCGAGACAATTCTAGCCTTCCGTGGTTGCTACATGACCACCCTTCTGTTGGAGAAACTTGCCCTTGATTCAGTTGAACACTACGTCCGTGTTCTGGACCTAAAGTATAGCCTCCCTCACCCACTACTTGCTGGGTTGTTCAGTCATTTTCCCTTTTGTTTCTCATTGACTCATTGTTTCAGGGACACTGTTTCAATTCGAGGATGTAACCCTGGTATTTAGCATTGGAGGGCTGCCGGACTAGACTGCCGAGTCACCCTAGCACCATGTCACTTCAATTAAGTATAATTAAAGGCTCGATGCCATATTTATGTGTCTGTATATATTAGAGATTATTAGAAGGTGGTGGCCTAGCGGTTAAGATACTGGACTATGGAGCAGAAAGTCCAGGGTTCAAATCCCACCTCTGCCAAGCTAAGGTCCCTGAGCAAGACCCTTAACCCACAATTGCTTGGATTGTTGGACTGTATTAACTGTAAGTTGCTCTGGATAAGGGATGAACGTAAATGTACAAGCTGGTGACAAACATCTTAGGGAACTTGGGGAACGTATACAAAGAGCACGCCCTGTAGAAAAAACATCTAAACAAGGCATACACTCGTATTAACGCACATGGCATAAGAATGCGAGCCCAACAGCGAGCCGTTTCTAGCCAATATGCTTCTAATAATGAATGGTAAGAAATGATGTTTTGTATTTAACATGTACAGCCCATAGAGTAGATCCTACAGATATGGTTCAATTATTTATTAAACTCTTGACCAACCTGGTGGTAATAGGTTAATTATTGTTACACTAATTCCCTGCTTTAGTCTTTTTTCTTCTGATCAAAGGTCTCACATTCCACCTTCAGACCCCAGTCCTGAGACTTTCCGTCTTCAGACAACCAAACTGAAATTCTCTTTAAACCTGGGATCGAACAAACTGAAAAGAAATGAACGGCTCAAGCGAGGATCCAGCAAAGCACGTGTCCATCAACAACCCGGCGGACATCGGCGTCATCATCGGCTACTTTGTCGTTGTCATTGGAGTTGGAATTTGGGTTTGTGCCTTTGTGTGCATGCCTACTTTGCTAACTGGAGCTTTCATGTGACGTTTTCTAGCAACTTCACCTAGTAATTATTCGAGTTGTACCTCTTCTTTATTTCTTCTTTTTCTCAGTCAATGTTTAGGACTAATCGTGGCACTGTAGGTGGCTACTTCCTTGCAGGACGGACCATGGTGTGGTGGCCAGTAAGTGAAATCTTGCGTCTAGACTTTTTAACTTCAGACCTGGAAGAACTTAGAGATTGGCAATGTTCGTTTGTTTGTTTATTTGGTTTACTAAATGTCAGCATCAGTGGTCATTTCAGCGACACACGAGGATACATCAAGACTAGTCATATATTCACACTGGGTCAATGTCAATTTAGAGACACCAGTTAACCTAACATGCATGTCTTTGGACTGTGGGTGGAAACCAGAGTACCCGGAGTAAACTCACACAGACACGGGGAGGACCCAGGCTCCTAGACCCTGGGAACGAACCCAGGACCCCCTTGCAGCGAGGCGCTCGCTAAAGTGCCGCCCAAATTGGCAATTTAGGCTTTTGGATGTAGACAACTCAGACAGTTGGTTCCATAAAAATGTCATGTATTATGCAAAAGTCTTGGGCCACCATTCATTTCGTTGTATCAGAAGTGATATAACGACCACACCTAACATATGGTTAATGTTTGAAATGTTTCATTTGGGTTTGCCACTCCGCTGCTCTTCATTACAATCTCATTGAGCTTTAGCATATTTTAGTCTTTTCACCCTGTTCCCCTTCTGAAAACGTGCTTTCATGGCTGCTACTCTTAAAAAAAGGGTCTTCGGGCTGTAGAATTTGGATTCCAGATGTAGCTCCCGGAAGCTGTTCTTGTTTCAATGTGAGGGGAAGGAAATCTGAAATACTTGCCACTGTAGCCTACAGAAGCCAATTTCCTGTATGTTTAATATCTAATCTAATGGTGGCCTAAGACTTGTGCACAGTGCTCTATATAAAACATGAAAACAAACAAAGTCTGCTTTTTTTCTACAGGTAGGAGCGTCTCTCTTTGCGAGCAATATAGGGAGCGGGCATTTTGTTGGCCTTGCAGGAACCGGTGCTGCCAGTGGGATCGCTGTAGGTGGCTTTGAATGGAACGTAAGTTTAACTCAATCTCTGACCATACTCCAGACCTCCAAGTTTCTTGCTTATAATCTAAAAAAATGTCCGCATGTGTGATTTTTGGCTCAGGCTCTGTTGTAACGCCTGAAGAATCTCGATATCCTGACGCATTAATACAATGTGAATCCATTTTGTTAAACTGTCTTAAAGAGGCATTCGTGTAGGTCACATTGTTTGCATTCACATTAACGGCATTCAGCCGACGCCCTTATCCAGAGCGACTTACAACTCGTACAGTCTTACCTTTCAAGTAATGGTGGGGTAAGGGCCTTGCTTAAGGATCCAAATTTGAACCCTGGACCATCAGGGTCACAGTCCAGCACCTTAACCGCTAGGCTACCGCAGTCTCGTATTGGACTTGCTTTAAAAGTTTGCTCTTTTTCAGGCTTTATTCATCGTGCTGCTGTTAGGATGGCTGTTTGTACCGGTCTACTTAACAGCTGGAGTAAGTGATTGAACACGTTTGAACCCCACCCTGGTAGGAAGGGACCACTGGGAGTCAAACCCGCGACCCACCGGTGGTAGCTTGTTAGACCAGTGTGCCACCAAAGCGCCAAAACCTTTTACCTAATCATCCATATCCAGCCATAGCTTAATCCAGTTCAGGGATGAAGGGGGTCCTGGCAGCACAGGGTGTAAGGTGGGAACCATCCTGGGACGGACACACACACACACACACACACACACACACACTCACTCTCGTTCAAAAACACTGGGGCACTTAAAGAGACAGGTAACCTAATTTGTGTCTGTGTCATGTGGGAGGAAAGTACCTAAAAGGAACAGAGAACATGCAAAATCATCTAAAATTAATCAATCTGGCATATATTGGTATTTTATTTATATATATATATATATATATATATAT
>JAUZST010011652.1:0-11803 GCA_034779995.1 Parotocinclus haroldoi
GTGTGTGTGTGTGTGAGTGTGTGTGTGTGTGAGTGTGTGTGTGTGTGAGTGTGTGTGTGTGTGAGTGTGTGTGTGTGAGAGTGTGTGTGTGTGAGAGTGTGAGTGTCTGTGTCTCTGTGTGTCTGTGTCTCTGTGTGTCTGTGTCTCTGTGTGTCTGTGTCTCTGTGTGTGAGTGTCTGTGTGTGAGTGTCTGTGTCTCTGTGTGTGAGTGTCTGTGTGTGAGTGTCTGTGTGTGAGTGTGTGTGTGTGAGTGTGTGTGTGTGAGTGTGTGTGTGTGAGTGTGTGTGTGTGTGTCTGTGTGTGTGTGAGTGTCTGTGTCTGTGTGTGTCTGTGTGTGTGTGTGTCTGTGTGTGTGTGTCTGTGTGTGAGTGTCTGTGTGTGAGTGTGTGTGTGTGGATGGCCATGTTCTTATATCATTTGTATATGAAATGTCCCCGCAGGGATCGGAAGATCTGACATTTTTTACGGTCCCATCACTAGTAACAAAGCAAATGAGCCTTTTTTTTGCAACAAAAATTAAGAACACTTTTATTATATGAATTTAGTCAGTAAATAGTTTACATGATTTTTTTTTTTTATTGAATGAGGCTTGGTGGCTAGCGCTGCCTCCTCACAGCTCTTGATATCATCAGATCAATCCAGGCCATGTGTGCATGCATATGTTGGTATGTTCTCACAGTGTCTGCTTGGATTTCCACAGGGTATTCCAGTTGGTTCAGTTGGTGTCTTTAAGTATTTTCGTGTGCACGCCCTGCAATGGGTTAGTTCCCGCGTTGGGCCCTGTTGGCTGCTGGGTACAACACAAAGTAGAGAATCATGCGCTTCTCTTACAGTTACAGTTTCTGAAGTTACAGGTGAAGAATAAGGCGTGCAGTCATCTAAATGGCAAAAAGCCAAGTAATCAGCGGCTCTGAGTTAAAGCAGCAAGAGGAGAGTGTGTCGGCGTGTAGCGAGATGAACCAGCGTGCAGACAGATGCAAATAAAAGCGAATATTTGGTGTGTTGTTCTGTGTTTCAGCTATTAAATATGTATGTAATCATAGCTAATAGATTGATAATATAAGCTCGTGCTTGTTTTAACCAAATGGTTTACGTCCAGTTAGATGTGATAAACGGCAGATGATTGTAGCGAAGAATTTAAAGTATTCCCTCAGGATTTCCTCACATAGTATCTACATTTAACAAATTTGGTCATCTTCGCACAGTCAACACTTCTATGCGTGATGCTGTTCCTCCAAAAAGAAGACTTAAATTTAAAATTTTAATGTTTAAAATTCCCCTACGAATGGAAAGATTGCAACCCAGATCTCTAGAAGATTCATGCTAGCAGCTAAATAATAGCATGCAGAGGGTTTGAACAGTGGGTGATGCAATTACCCATTAAGTTAACTCTGTAGACTATCAGTAAACAGGCCAGTGTCAATTATTTTTAATTCCCTACATAAGAAGTAGGTAGCTTAGCCGCTCACTACATACCGAGACAAACCCGATCAATACATGGAACAATTGGGCATCAATTTAGAAGAAAATGAAATTCAGTTTTTTATATAGCGCTTTTTACGCTGTAACATTGTCTCAAAGCAGCTTTACAGTAATACATGATCTAAAAGGCCAATCCCAAGTTGAGCAAACCTAGGGTGACAGTGGCAAGGAAAAACTCCCTAAAATGGTAGGAAGAAACTTTGGGAGGAACCAAGACTCGACAGGGGACCCGTCCTCCATGGGCGGCCTAGGTGTTAATTAAATAAATACTAAATGTATATTAAATCATAGGAAATTTAGTTTAAAATAAATAACAATTTATTAATAACATTTAAATTAATAGTAGAAAAAAAATCGAATTATAAAACCAAATAGCAATTCCATTTTCACATCTTTAAAAGGACCCCGGAAAATCCACACTTTGTTTAAGCAAAAGAACACAATAGGGAGTGTGTCATCACAAAAAATACTTGTGTTTGTGTGTTATCGCAAATAACATCATGGCTGGGTGGAACTAACACAGTCAAGTTAAGTAAGTCAGGAGTTTAACACTGAATACAATTTCATACCTTGAAAAAATACCTTCCGCCAAAAAGTAGGTCCGCTCCGAATGTGTTGTTGCTATGCTGTTGTTATGCAACTACCTACCCAACCTTAAAACTATTGTAGAAGCAGTTTGACCTAAATGCAACTACAAATGTTGCGTGCTGGTTATTTGAATGTTGACATCCTACTAGTAACATCCTGCTGTATTTACCTCTGTTACTTAAAATATCTCAAAAGTCCGCTTTGTCTTCAGTCAACAGACTGCTGCTATTGACGCACAATGGTCACTAGATGGCGATTCTTGCCGTGAACAAATGCATTCGTTATGGCCATTGGGTGTAGAATGCATGTCACGTTCACTATTCAGTTTTCTTAATTATGTAATTATTTATTTTTGCATTTTGAATATGTTTCCAAAGGCATACATCATGAACAGAGTATAAATCTGAGAGTGCCCTAAGTGGTATTAAAGAAATATGCTACAAAAGGTTTATACACCGCTACCAAGTAATGTAGTTCTAAGGGTATTTCTAAGGGAATTTGAAATCAATTTAATTTGAGTAAATAATTTAATTTCATAGTTTAATTTTTATAAAACATTTTCCTTGCCATTCAGTTGGGTAAAGTAATCAACATAAAGCATAACATGTTGAATATCTCATGTTGTGACAATGTCTTATTGTAAAAAGCGCTATACAAATAAAATTTAATTGTATTAAATAATTTATTGAAAGAGGAAACAAACAACATTCATAGTTCACTGACAAATTCATGGCACTGCTTCGCAGTGTGTGCGTATGTGTGAGAGACAGACAGACAGACAGACAGACAGACAGACAGAGTGTGTGCGAGCGAGCGTGTGTGCGAACGAGCGAGAGAGGGAGAGTGTGTGTGTGTGTGAGAGAAAGAGGGACTGTGTGTGTGTGTGTGTGTGTGTGTGTGTGTGTGTGTGTGTGTGTGTGTGTGTGTGTGTGTGTGTGTGTGTGTGTGTAGCTGCAGAAGACCCGAGCAGAAGCAGATGAGTACAGTGTGAGAGCGCAGCAGGCAGAGCGGGATTCCCGGCTCCTGAGGGAGGAGCTGGACCAGGAGATGGACCAGGCCCGGAGGCAGATGCTGGGTCGGCTGAGCGAGCTGGAGCCCTTACCCGAGGCCCTGAGACGCACCGAGCTACAGCTACAGGAGGCTCACGACCGGGAGCGCACACAGGACCGGAAGAGCGCCGAGCTCAACAGCGCCCTCTCCGAGCTCCGAGTCAAAGTACGGAACTACGCCGTTTAGTTCAGACGCAACCGGCCCATGAACTGTTTGTATTAAATAATATAATATCATTATATATATAATAATAATAATAATACATGCAGTCTTATTGGATACAAACATTTTTGTGAAACCATCTCTATTTATGATGAATCTTAACAGATGAAGTAAAAAAATGAGTTTAAGCGTTAGGTCCCAAGGAGCAGCTGCGGGAACCCGAGGCGCGAATCTGAAACGATCTTACTGTAGCTTCACCGTATATTAAATAACGAGGGGAAATTCTTTTCCGTTTCTGAAGAATTACAAAAAATAAATCAAAAGTGCGCTCAGTTTGTATGAAAATATTTTATAGAATTGTTTAATACTTCAATTCCGATTAATTTCGGTAGGGCTTTTTTATAACGGAGCATTGTCTCATAGCAGCTTTATAATCGTATATGATCTTATAAGACCAATCCCCAAGCCTAGGGCGACAGTGGCAAGGAAGAAACCTTGGGAGGAACCAAGGCTCAAAAAAGGGACCCGCCCTCCATGGGTGGCCTGGATGTTCATTATAATAAACACTTAAAAGTATATTAAAGTCATAGTAAAATTTAATAAATAATACAATTTAAATCAATAATAATATTTAAGTTAGTAATAAAAGAAACAACAAAATAGATTTTAAAATGAGTCCTCGGTGGGAGGTCCTTGGAGACGCATCGTCTCCTAACAGCTGAACGACGGAGGGAGTTCCTGCGCTCTGGTGGGGCTGGGATCTGTTGATGGAGAGCAGTAGAGGTGATCCTGAGGTGGAGGAACGTCTAAACGTGCGGTGCTGGAACCGGTACCGGAACATCAGCTCGGAGAGAAAAGAGAAACCGTAGTTACTTATGGGTTAGGAGGTAGTAAAGCGTTCCAGTAATCCAGTCTTCGAGGTTATAAATGCATGAACCAGTTTCTCAGCATCTTGAAAGGAAAGAATAATTCTACGTTCAGCGATATTACCATTTTTATATTGTTTAGGCAACTCATTTGAGTTCTTAATTAACTGATCGCTATACAAAGACGTTTGTTGAGCAGGTGGAACAGCAGGGATGCGACGTGGAGAAGCTTCAGCAAAGGAACGCCGTGCTGGTGGAGGACAACAAGCAGCTCCAGCACAAACTGGAAAGCCTCGACAGGTAACCAGTGCCGTACCAGTACAAGGGCTTTAGGAGAGCGAGGTAGAAAATTGTGCCCCTTATTTATCAGACCTATAAACAAACGATACGGATGGATGCTCTCCAATCACAGTACAGCATAAAATATCGGCTCCTCCCTCTGAAGTCAGCTTCAGCACAAAACCTTGTACTTTTATTTCATTTATTTATTTTTTGTACTTCTTTTTAAATTAAATATTAAATATATATTTTTGTCTTGCTGCCTTAAGCAGAACGGAGAATTCTTAACCAGGTCATTCTAATGTCTTTTCACTTTTTCATTTCGGTTGCTGAATCTTTGGTGCATGCCTAATTATTAGTTTGTTTGGGGTTTTTTTTTAAAGCGCTAATGGCGCACTAATGTCGGAATAATAATAATATTCATACTAATAATAATAATCCTGTGCCCTTGGTCCTTGTGCACAGGAAGCTGGAGGAGTCGACCTCTCAGAACAGAGATCTCATCCAGGTAATCGCCAAGCGGGAGGAGACCATCCTGACCAACCAGGTGCGTTTGGAGGAGAAGTCCCGAGAGTGCACCGTCCTGAACCGGCAGCTGGAGGAAGCGCTGGAGGACGCCAGACGCCAGGTCTGTAATCGCACCGTAGATTCACGTTTAAGCGTTCACGGTAGATTAGCACATCGTATGAAAATATGGAAAGCCACTAAGGTCAATTTGGATCAGTGATAATATAATTACAGGAAACTTTGAATGTTATGTTTGGGATTTAAGAAGCAACGCAAAAGTACAAAATGTTGGGACCCTAGCAACTGATTAGCAACTACATAGAAATGCCATAGCAACCACCTGGGACACAATAGAAACCACCTAGCAACCACATGGCAACACCTAGCAACACTATAGCTACCGTCTAGAAACCATGTAGCAACACCACAGCAATCACCTTGGGCACCATAGCAACCATCTAGAAACCACATAGTAACACCATAACGACCATGTAGCAACACCATAGCAACCATCTATAAACATAGTAACACCATAGAAACCACATAATAGTACCATAACAACCATGTAGAAACACCATAGTATCAGGTGGTTGCTAGGTGGTTGCTATGTGGTTGCTATGGTGTCCCAGGTGGGTAGCAACCACCTAGCAACACCGTAGCAACATTCAGGTATGCCCTAGCAACCCTTTTCTTCTGGAAACCGCATAGCAACCATGTAGCAACACCACGTAGCAACACCACAGCAGTCACCTTGGACACCATAGCAACCATCTAGAAACCACATAGTAACACCATAACAGCCTTGTAGCAACACCATAGGGGCCATCTGGAAACCACTTAGCAACATGTTAGCAACCACCTAGCAACACCATAGCAACCATGTAACAACCCCATAGTGTCAGGTGGTTGCTAGGCGGTTGCTCTGGTGTCCCAGGCGGTTAGCAACCACCTAGCAACAACATAGCAACTATCTAGAAGCCACCTGGGACACCATAGCAACCACCTAGCAGCACATTAGCAGCCACCTTGTATGCCCTAGCAACCGTCTTACAAACACCTGCTAGAAACCGCATAGCAACAGCACTGTACACGCCTTGCAAACCATAGCAACCATTAAATAATGGGATAGCAACAGCATAGCCCTGACCAACCAAAGCTGTTGCACCTTAGCGCCCATTTAGCAAGGGCCTAGCAACCGGAACCCACTTCAGCGGCTCAAAGATCCTGTGTTTTTATTTATTTATTTTTCTCACTGCGCTGTAGTTCATTTTAAACAACTTGGCTAATAAAGATTTTTTTTTAAAACCCCCAAAAACTAAAGTACAGAACGATACATTCGCAGTCCGATGTTAAATAAATAAACGATACGAGCGTTGGGTGCTTTCGTAACAAACAGCAAACGGCTGTTGCTACGACGACACCAGAACCGATGTTGGTTGGCCAATGAGGTGAAAAGTTGCAAAGGCTCGAATTAATTTACTGCCTTAAAAATAACGAAAAGGCAAAAGGAACCCGTCCAGTTTATGACCAATACTGATGTTATTCGGTACGGCGGAAAATGAACCTCTCAGAGGCTTCAACTGTTTTTTTTTTTTATGTTGATTTAATTTTATTTTTTTCCTTTTCCCTTCTTCTTCTTTTGGACAGATGTCGCAGAGCAGAGAGCGTGCCACGTCTAAAGAGCGTGCCAGTCAGTCCCGGGTGATTGAGCTGGAGACGCAGCTGAGCAGAACCACCTCCGAGATCAACCAGCTGCGCCGAGCCAAAGACGAGGTCAGATCTACCAAGGCTTCATAACGCTTATGTGCCACACTGTATTCGTACATGCCCATGCCAGGCCTAGCTCTCTAATGCCCCACTGCCTCCCCATATATTCCTCTGCCAAGCTTTGGTTTCTTAAGCACCACCCCCATATATATATATATATGCTCATTTCAGGCCCCACCCCCTGTGCCAGGCTGAGGTCACAGACATTCCTTCGTCCTCAAAAGCACAACCAAAACAGGAACTCTGGTGGAGGGACAGGGCCTGTCCCGGGGATCCGATAAACCCAGATCAGGGTCAACAGTGAAAAGGTCTTGCATGATTTGAGTTGTTTATTGTGTGTGTGTGTGTGTGTGTGTGTGTGTGCGTGCAGGCAGAGCGGAGGTTCCAGAGACGTTTGCAGGACGTTAAGGATCGTCTGGAGCAGTCAGACAGCACCAACCGCAGCCTGCAGAACTACGTCCAGTTCCTCAAAGCGTCCTACACCAGCGTGTTCGGGGAGTCACCACTCACCGGTTCCTCCCTCAGAGCGCACTCGGCTATCTGAGAGCGAGGTGGCACACACACACACACACACACACACACACACACACCAAAGTAAGACTCCGCACTGGCGGGAGCTTCCTCCGAATAAATCCCGTCTGTTCATGGATCGTTTTTCTCCTTCGGCCCAAACTTTCCGTTTTCAGCCCCCGAAACGAACTTTTTGGAAACGAACTGAGGTTTTTGCCTTTTAACCAGGCCCATTTATGATGAGATACACAGCCATATTGTAATTTTTAGGATCAGGTCTGATGTTGGGAAAAGCTAGAATAACGAATGTTTATTTTAAATGCCTTCGACGGCCTTTATGAAGCTTAAAAGCTTAAAGTCCTTCCCAAACCGAAACGTAAAAAAAAAAACCCACACCGTTGCCTGAATTAACGTTAGTAAAATGATCGTCGTTAAACAGCGAAGAACAAATAAAAACAAATAAAAAAACAAATTTTGAACTAAAGAGAGGTGTGGTGGTGGGGGCGGGGTTAAGCTTTATAAACTTTCAAAAAACTCCCCTCGAAAACGTTTCATTTTTCAAAGAAAAGGGGGTTTCTTACTTCGTTTCATAAATACAGCATAAAGTATATCATGGTGTATCTGATTGTATGCCAGGCTACGGGTGCCCCCTTTCATTACACTGTGGGGTCTGATCAAACGTATCGATATCCGCGATCGACCATGGGAAAACCTGCCCCTGGTGGAGAAATCGGGTCGTTCAGCAGAAGCTCAGATCTCAGATAAATCTCTCCGGTCCTGAACTTTGGGGACGTCCCCCAGGAGGGCGGAATCTGTGGCTGTGGGCTGGACGAAGGAAAACGAGGCGTCATAAACCGAACCAACGTAGGGTCGATTTGTAACGATCATCACATAATCAATACGTTTTATTTTTATAAGAACTGTGGACCTATGGAATTAGCTTTGTTCCCGCTTCGAAGCGGCTGGAATTCTGCGTTTACGTGATATCACGAGTACAGGGACGCGCCCTTTAACGTCCGCACCACAATCGCTTCCTGTTCCGATTCCTAACCGAGGTTGGTTATTGTTTTCGTTTGCTCGATTTTAACTTTCAGGCCCAACTGTGCCACATGTTTACGTTTATACTTCTGTAGGGCTTTTTATGACGGGGCATTATAGGATCTTAAAAGGCCAATCCCAAAACGGAGCAAGCCTAGGGCGACAGTGGCAAGGAAAATCCCTGAGTGTACAAGGGAGAAACCTTAGGAGGAACCGAGGCTCAAAAAGGGACCCGCCCTCCACGGGTGGGTTGGATGCTGATTATAATAATTAAGTTGTAGTAATGGTAAAAGGTTTTTGTTTTTTTTTATGCCTGTCACACCGGGACCTCGGTTCCCGACCACGCTGGAACTCGTGAAGTTCTCCTTGGCGCAGTTCGACGGGAAAATGTGCCAAATGTGTTTCAGCCGAAATCTCGATTCAGATTCACAGTTTCTCTTTATTCTCCATGGGGTCCGGAAAAGGTTAGCAATAAGAGCCAACCGAAAGGAAAACAGGAACTGAATCCTCTTGGCTTTTTTTTGGCTCTTAGCTCACCGATAGAGTGAGTGTTTTGCTTTTGCTGGAGACTTTACTACACTATAAGCTAAGCTTTATCGTAATGGTTTTGGGGTAATGGTTCAGTGTACATTACATGAATCCCTAAATCATTTTTGAATCGAGGTAACTTATTATACCTTTATCTGACAATACAATGCCAATTCATGCATTAAATTCCTCATGTAGGGGGGGGGGGGATTTATTGAGGATCTGGAACCCATTCATTGAATTTACACTACTCCTTGTGGGAAAGCCTTGCTCTGCGCTCAACAAACCGAGGACGTGCTGTCCGAAACGTCTCTCCGTTCCTAATTGCTGAAAGGAAATGATTTATCCTTGAGCGTTTTTAACTTATAATGGGTTTAAATTGGAATAAATGGTGTTTTTGGATAGAAGTGTATATACGTCATTGGAAGCGATAAGTGGAGGGACGTTAAACGGCGCTTATCTGTAATATTTACATATCTGTTACTAACTCTGACACACACACACACACAAAGATAAAACCTTCCCGATGGGTGCTATGATTGATGTTTCACACTAACCCTGACTTTATTATAACGTCACGCTTTTGCAGTTATTTATGTGAGGACTGTATTTATAAAGGACTTTTATTGATGTACATTAAAATCACTTTTTACATTTGAGCACAGCTGTGTGAGAATCCTTCCGTAGATCGGAGTCCTAAAAACAAACGGCAGGGACAGACTAAACGGGACGGCCACGAAATGAAACTTTGGGTTGAAGTCGATTCCAGACGAGAAACCGAGACGTCTCCTGGTGGTCGTTGGTTACCTCGTACCCTGAGCGTTTTTCTTCTTGCTCAGAACCTTGGCTGCTGTTTGCAGAACCACCAGCTTCCTCTGCAGCTTCACCATCTTACGGGACTGATCGCTCAGCTCCCTCTCATACGTCCTGACCTGCAGCTGGAGCCTCAGTAATTTCAGTTTGTACGACTTTTCCAGCGTTACCAGGCGTTTCTCGCAGGCACACGCCGTCCCCGTTTGGGCTGGGCGGGGAACCGATGATTCGTTCTCTCTAGTTAAAGGTTCAGACTCTTCTAAATCCTGTAATCAATAAATAGATCCTTCTAAAAGATAACATAATATAATATACAGTTATAAAGTATGTTCATAGCTATAATACTCTCTATAGGTGCATAATGGATATAATTCGATTAATCAGCTAATTAAGTTATTTAGTGTAATTTATTCGATCATTTTTTAATGTAATGCTATACAGATTTAAAATGCTTTTGTCCATAAGAACTTTAATTTTACTATATATTTTTTACATATTTTAACATTATTATATATATATTTGTCATAATATAATTTTATTGTTTAGACCATCTTTTTATTTGTGAAAATATAATAGTATTTATTTATTCATTACATTTTGTTTTTTTTTTATCATGGAATTCTTTTATTCTTTGTGGTTAATATTCACCAATTTATTTATGATTTATTTGTTCATGATATGAGAATTTTATAATGAAAAAAAAAAAAAGAATATTTTTTAATTCATTATTTATATTCTCTTTTTTCGTTCATGATATTTTATAGTTTATTTTCTCCATTTTATTTATGTTTTATTTATTCATTATATTTTGTAAAATAAAACTCTCATAATATTATTTTATTAGTTATATTCTCTTTTTTTATTCATGATTTATTCATATCTAAATATATTCTATATTTGTTGTTCTTATAAAATTCTCATACTATTATTTTTATATTTATATAATTTAAGTCAAACATTTAAATAATAAAATGAAGCGTAAAATAAGGTCGTTTTCAACTCGAGGTTAATAATTTTTATTTATTTATTTATTTTTTAAATAAAATGTATTACACTGCTCACAAAAATTTGGGAAAATTCCAGAATGAAATATCTCATTTTTTGTGAGCTGTGTAGTTTATTTCTTTGATTAGTTTTATTTAAAACGTATAAACTACTATACTATACTATACTATACTATACTATACTGTCAGCATATTTATTATTATAAACGTATTCTATTATTAACGTATTAGTTTCTCTTATATCATCTATTCTGTAAGCAGATCGAGTTTCTTTTTGAGGTTTGATCCTAAAAAGGTTTCTTCAGCCTAAAGCGAGTACTGAAATGTATTTTCTATCAGATATCTAAAGTTTGGTCTGTATTAGACCGAGTTGTTATTAAATAGAGGAATAATGACAGTATTTGGACGTACGTTTGAAGTAAAGAGCGTAGGGAGGGCGTGTGAGAGCAGATTCCCGTCCAGGTCGAAACACTCGGGGGTGAAATGTTCTGAGCAAAGAACCTCTGAAGCTGAAGGTTTCCATCCGTCTGCTCGCCCCATGATGGATCTCCAGCGGTCGAGCTGCTCCTCATCCTCTGGGAACCTGCCACATGGGCCGTACCATCAGCCTCGGGTCCGAACCCCAAGGTACCGCTTACTGAGACTGCAAACAAACGACCTACCTGTGGAACGAGACGTTCTGGCTGCTGGTGTTTCTACAGACTGAGCACGTATCCATCTTCAGCCGAGGATCTGATCACGGCCCAGAGGCCGGCCGCTTTATAACAGCAGCACGGAGCCGGACGTGAGAACGGGCGGGCGTGGGGAGGCACGATGGCCCATTTCTATCCCATTCAGGCTGCTGGGTGTGAATGCAGGGCTCGATTTACATTTAAATGACGACCATTTAAACAGGAACGGGGCGAGACGGTACGAATCCATAGAAAACTGAGCGTGTACAAATGCTCCTCTTTAAATACCACTGGGGGGGGGCTCTGACGGGCTCTGACGGCCATCAGGGGTCGCTGTTGGCGCACCAAGAGGTGATCCTCTGTATCTGTACCCATATGTGGTGCCCAGTCCGGCACAACTGGGACTCAAACCAAGGACCCTGTGGATGTTTTAGGATGTGGATGTTAATATATATATATATATATAATTTTTTGATGGTGTGTTTACTTTATACATTTTCCTAATTATTGATTTAGATCCGTACACAATATAGTATTA
>JAUZST010011653.1:0-11803 GCA_034779995.1 Parotocinclus haroldoi
CACACACACACACACACACACACACACACACACACACACACACACACACACACACACACACACACACACACCCCTCTACGTGCAACTGTGGTGTAAATGTCATCATATACACAGTTTATCCTCTGAGCAAGCGAGAGCAGCAGATGGAAGGAAAAACGAAGAGAGAAAGAAAGAGCGAGAGCACTGCAGAAGGAGGAGAGAAACGCAGCATTCTCTCCTGTCCTTCCTTCATTAGTATTCCAGCGTTTGCTCTTCAGAGTCATCTTCACACACCGCTTTTAGCATCAGCAACACGGGAGTAAAGCTCGGCTCAACAATACAAACACCGAGTTCAGTAACTGTTCCAGAGAATTCTCTGCATTTTGCTCAGGCCAAAGCACTAAAGGCTGCAGGGAGCTCTCTACTGATTATTATTACCATTCATGGAGATGTGCAGCAGAACAAGTTCAGTACGGAAACCCACAGCAGGCCTGGTGTGTATTCCTAACGATTGGGTGTGTGATAGTGGTGGGTTACAGCCTTGTTCAGGGTGTAGTCTTGCCTTGCTTTCAGCATTACTGAGAGTTAGAGAAAAATAAAGTCAATCCATCATAAGAAGCATCAGGCGCAGCACACCTTCTTTACTCAGGCATGTGCCCCAATAAAACTTAGCTTGGTGGTAAAAAGTCAATTTCATTCCAGATTGTTGATCAGACCCACAGGACGTGCCACGCAAACACTCTACAGGCACTGATGTCTCATAAGGTTCAAGCATTTTTAAGTATTACGCGAGTTTCAAAGAGGAATTACAAAATAGCGCATGTCTTGTAATCTAACCCTCATTAACACCGCTTATTCAGGTGAGGGTCATGGGGCGTGTACCCTGAACATGGTGCCAGTCCATCTACAGGGCATATGCGTGACTCAACCTGGCTCCAAGGCAGCGCAGAGACTTGGACCGGCATCACCATGACGGTGGGCTAGCATCTTGGACTACTGCGGCACTTGAGTATCATAACAGAGAGTTTGTATGTTCTAGGTATTCCAGAGTCCTCCCATATTTCAAAGTCCAGCATGGGGTCAACTGGTGTGCCAAAAGCTCCCCAGTGTGACAGCATTTGGGGGCAAGGCAGGAACGAAAAGGGAGTGAGCGAACAGCTTGTCAAACACTGGCAAATCTAAAATGATGAAACGTAAATAAGCCACAGCTAAAAGTCATGGCTAAATGAGTCAGAAGAGAGGAGTGTTTTCTGACAAACAGTCCTAATCCCAGCTTGGTCATGCTTATTTCACAAAAAAAACACAACCTGCAAGTTTAGTGAACACTACGACTATAGCTATGGGTAGTATAGCATTCTAAAAGTGAAAAAAAGAAAAACAAATAACATCATTAGCCTTTATTTACTTCTTGTTTCCATAGCAGCTGCTGCCCTTCTCCATTTAATGGCATAGCCTAGCAATAAACATTTTTAAACAGCCTTCAACTAAGAATAAATAACTGTTTATAGTTATTGTCAAGATCTGTCAAGATCTGATATAGTAATATATTATTACAATATAAATCGTTAATATTTAGCTTCTGTTTATTTAATCTGTTACTATAAAAATTATTAATTACATAACTTTAACTCGCATATACATATGACATTTTAAGATGATCAAGGAGGTCACCGAGTCCTGGTCCTCCCAAGGTCCCCCTCTTCCTTATAACCTGTAGGAAGTTTTGCCTTGCCACTGTTGCACTAGGCTTGCTCAATTTGGGTTTGGGTTTAGAGAACAGAAAACTGCAATGTTGCTTTGAGATTGTAAAAAGTGCTGTAGCAATAGATTTGAAAACACATGGGTTTTAGGTCACACTGTGTCATCACCTTGCTATACATCCCTCATTTAACCAAGTACAGTAGATCAAGTAGATCAGTCTGAGGCCAAAACAATTATTGGTTGTGGAGAATGTACGTGACTCAGCGCTCTACACACGTATGCAATATTTTATTAGTCACCACAGATCTTAACAGATCTTGGGTTGTATGTAATACCATAACCCTGACTCAGCATGTTCAACTAAAAAGAGCTATTAGGGATTGCATAAGATGTATTCGCATAGTTCTACTCTCAAAGGGTTGAGCCCACTTTTGCCTCCTGAACTGCCTTCCTTCTTTAAAGTACTGGAAACATTTCTTATAGAGTTTGGTCCATCTTGACATAATAACATCATGCTTTTGCTGCAGATTTGTCAGCTGCACATCCATGACGTGAATCTCCCGTTCCACCACATCCCAAAGGTGCTCTGTTGAACCGAGATCTCGTGACTGCCGAGGACATTTTCCTGCAAGCTCATTATAATGTTCAAGGAACCATTCTGATATGACCTGAGCTTTGTGACAGTGTGTTATTGGTCTCAGGAGTTCATAAAGCACATAGAGAGCATGGTCAGTAACAATACTCAGGGAAGTTATGGCACAACTGTCATTAAGGAGCAAAAATGTGCCAAGAAAATATCCCCCCCCAGAGATGCTCTTGCATACCTTAGTTGTAACTCGTGGTTGCCTGGCATTAACAAGGCATGCTCACCCAGAGAACTGCCGCTTACTAGAGGTTTTCTCTTTTTCCGACCATTCTCTGGAAACTGTAGTGTGAAAATTGTGTGGCTGTGTGTGAAAATCACAGTAGATCAACAGTTTCTAAAATACCACCATGCCACATTCAAAGTCACTATAACCACATTTCTTCCCCTTTCTGTTGCTTGGTTTGAATTTAAGCAGTTCGGCTTGACCGTGACTACATGCCTAAATACACTTCATGCCATGTGTTTGGCTGATTAGATATTTTGTGCAGTTAAACCGGTGTACCTAATAAAGTGGCCGGCAAATGTATACACACTTGTTCACAGATTAGATCGTTTAAGCAATTTGTGGCATTTACAGTGCTGTCGTTTGTTCTAATAGAGCAGTACTGCTGGAACAGAGCTGTAATGTTAAATAGAGCAGAATGGAGGGAAGCAGTTAAGTGGAGTGGTGTTACTACATATGAGCTCTGTTTAAATAAAAATGAATAATACAGGACTTCTGGTTTGAGGAAGTATTACGGGCTGGATCTCCATGGGAACAAGGGCGATCAAACTCAATCGGAGAGTCTCTGTGGTGTGCGCACTCTGATGGCCACCCGCTGATATTGACCTTCTGAATGTTTCCTCTCTCCTTGCCTGTCGCTCGCTCTGGCTCATTTTTTTCCCCCTTCCTCCCCCATCCCACCTTCTCCTTTCAGCACAGACTGATGCAGTATTTCAGTTAGACGTGCATACATAAACACTCCTGCTAGGTGGTGCGTGTGAGTGGCACTGCGCTTTTTGTACCGTCGGGGTGCTGTGGTGTGTGAAACTGAATGGCCGACTGGCTCAAGCGTGGACGCATGCTCTCCTTCCCAGCCATACAAACCGCACAGCTGCTCCTCTCTTCAGGACACGGCCGACTGCGATGCCACTTAGTGTGTTTGCGTGTCTATAGATAGAAATGCTTCGCACAAGCGGCTAGCCACACCATGAATAGAATTACTGATGTCATCGAAGTTGTGGGAAGGTACAAATATGATGACCAACTGTGATAAGGGGCTCCATAATGAGATACCTGATACGTTTCTTTAATATATTTTAAATATCGGCTTTGCAAGATCGGGTTTGTGAGGATAAAATGGTTGCTCGGGGAAAAATCTAAATGTAAAACTTGCACTTGCGCTGGTGACACGTGGGCCAGATGTTTATCAGAAATTGAATTTTAATTACACATTTGTACACACAATTGATTCCAGCATTCATGGATGTAAGTCAAGTGCTGGAAATAGCAGTTCAAGACTTAAAGACTGAATTCCACAGCTTAGGTTCTAAACCCACCTCTAGACCCAGAAAAGGAGGAGCAGGGATGAAGCAGCTCGTTTCTAAATAATCATCTTATCCATAACAGCCACCATAAAATAAGTTATTATTCCACAAATAATGCCATTATTATTAATTTATTAGGTCCCCTGCTCCTTGTGAACCATCCGAGGGCTATCAGCCAACTGTTATTATTGAAATGTGGGAAGCATACAGTCCATTGGCCAGACAGGAAATAAAAGTATGTGGGCGAGTATGTTAAAGGTGCACCAAGTCAAATTGTGAGCTGCAGCTTAAAAGAGATGGGCATCCTTTGCTCGCTGGCCTGTGAACGATGAATATTAATACAGAGGAAATAAGTATGTACAAGCATGAACTCATTTTTATTCACTCGCTGTATCGCTTCATTTGGTCATTTAAAAGGCTTCCTGACTTCCTGTAGAACTCGTACTCTGTTTTTCATTTAGGCGAGAAACAGGGAACATTTCAGCTACAATTTAACGAGTGATAAATAAGTGTCGTTACATCCAAAAACATACGAGCAAACCATGATCTAATATGTAAAAACAATCATTTTGGTATTTTTGATTTAATAACATGGGGGCATTTCAAATGTTATTAATGAACATGGGCAGATCAGCAAACTGACAATTAAGATGCATGTGTTCCTAAGCCATTATAGCAAAATATGAACCATTTAGTTACATGTTTAATTGAATGGTTTTAATGGTGTGACATGCAGGCCGCTCCTATGTTTGTAACAGCACATAAAGCAACAGTAGTTTTGTAACAGAGTAGTTACAACACCTAATGCGAGTTTGTTTCTTTAGTTTGTTTGTTATACAGACATTCTCTTCTGCTCTCAGTACCGTGCCTCTGAAACCGCAGCACAAGCCCAGACGGGGTATAAATATTTAAGAGACGAAGAAAGAAGAGTGGCCAGATGTTTTGTGAAGGACAGTGTGTATCAGAGGAAAGAAAAGGGAACAGAAAGAGTGAGAGACTGTGAGGGAGGGGTGAAGCAGTCAGTCACTCGTGCTTGCTGTCCCTCCATTCATCCATCTCTTCTCTTCTCTGGCGCTGTGTCGCTCCCCCTCTCTGTGCTGAGGTAATGACTATCGCCGGGGATCTGGACATCCAGACTCAGCTCAGGCAGACGTCCATTACACATTTCACTTCTCTCTCTCTCTCTCCCTCTCTCACTCACACACACACACACACACACACACACACACACACACACAGAGATGCAGACGCAGGCATCCATTACACTCCTCAAACAACCTGTGTGTGTTTTGCCTCAAAGAACACAACACATACACACACGCAGACATATCCTGCACAGCATCAGCAGTAAAACCAGGCTCCACTTTCAAGATTCCTGCTCAAAATCACCTCAGCAGGAAGCAGAGCGAGAGAGCGAGAGAGAGAGGAGAGAGAGAAGGAGGATGTCCTTGAAGGAGAGAGAAAGGCAGGAACATGTCCCACACATGTTCTGGACCCCATTTTTCAGGGACCCTCCTTAAATATTGGGCCACTCTGCCTTCTCTATTGTCCATACGGCACATGGACGAGGAAGCAAACATGTTAAAGGTCCTCCAAGCCAAATCGTCTACCATGACTCAAAACCTTTTCTTCTTTTCTGGTGAGCGATAACAAATTAACACAGGTACATGCCATCCGTTCAGCGTTCGTTCGCTTTAACGTAGGTTAAAGGTCTTAATCGTGGGTATACAAAATAAATAAAAACTTATTGACATCTGAATGACAGGGAACTAGTAGGGGTGAACTTTTCTGACAGAAAGCAGAATCCCATTAACCTCTTTAAAGTAGAAGACAGCGTAACATTTTTTCCCATTTTCATTCTCAGAGTTGGTAAATTAAATTAAAATGAAAAACGTTACTAATATAAATACTGTATTGTACAATAGAGTACTCAACGTTTCCATATTGTGTTTTAATTAACAGTTTTGTTTAAATTAAAGCACTACGGTTGAAATATCTAAACTAGGTAACTATGATAAACTCCGGTCAATGTCCTGTTTTACAGAAAGACACTGAACTGTGTAAACCAATGCTGTGGAAAAATAAAGAAATAAATAAACAAAATTGTACATAAAGGATTTTTCTTTCAGTAACCGCTCACTGTACAGCTTCTTTTTTAAGTCCATTTAAGTCTTCCAAAAATATTATGACTTAATTAAATACTTATAGTGGAAACTTTCACACTTTTTATGTAATTATTTGAGAAACATGGAGGCTTGTCTTTGGAACATTTCAGTTATAATTAAGCGTGATAGTTAATTAGGGGATATTTTGGTGACCAGTAGAAGTCATCTGAGAGCCAATCACGGTCTGATATGCAAACACAGTCCATGTAATACTAGAGATGAGCCATGATGCCCATATTTATCAATTCAGGATTTTAAGGATTTTATAAAGCATAGATACCATTATGCTAACATAAGATACATAGATATAGATAAGAACATAGATAAGATACTGAAAGACTCTTGAGCAGAAGGTCCAAGTCCTAACACTGCCAAGCTGCCACTGTAGAAGCCACAGAGGTTAGGCCCTTAATCCTGAACTGTTGGGATTATGCGCTTCAAGTCGCTCTAGATAAAGGTAAGACCAACTGCTGTACGTGTGAATGTAAGATGGGCATTTGGAGAGCAGAAATAACAAACCAGCATAATATAAATGAAAAACAGATGTTTCACAAAGCTTCTTATGTGCCTGTTCTGAGCACAACAGGCAGACCGAGTGTGATCTATGGTGACATGGAGTTTTCTCTCAGAAGTACAACAAAAGTTTTAGGTCACTAGATTAGAAATGCAATTGTTTCTCAATCTCTTTATTAGATTGATCAGAAATACAGAATGTTTCTATGCAGTATTAAATAATGGTAAAACAGCTTCCAAAATCTACAATGGCAAGTATTTAGTGCGGCCTCCCCTTACAACTGAGCAATAGCAGCATATGGCAGCTTAATCAGAATGTCAAGTTGACCCTTCTTATATAGCCTGTTTTGGAAGCAGACAGTCAAGAAAGCAGCTTTCCAGAAAAGAAACGAAAAGTCTAAAATATGCACAAGATCCCAAATACTGGAATGGAAATCGTTGTAAAGAGTATTATTAAATGACTTATCCAAAGTTTGACATTTTTGGTTCATTAGCAGTATGTTATAGAAGGTCATTAAAGCATTGCTAAAGCGACAAATCTCATGGTGGCCTAAGACTTTTGTACAGTACTGTGTCTCTTGGAAGAACATCTTGAATTAATAACAGAAAGGACAGTGACCTGAGACCTGAGTACAAACATTTTGCTTTCTCCGTGGTTAGTAAATTGATCAGACCGAGCTTTGACTGGATCAGATTAGGCTGTGATCATTTTTCCTTATTAAAGGATATAAATCATTATATATGACTTCTGTGAATTCATTTACATTTCCCCAATTGCCCAAAGCAAACATTTCTTACATTTCTGACCATCTTTTAACTCCCATGTGGAAAGGGTCACTCTCACACAGGACTTTCTATTTTAAGAAACGGAATCTTCCCATCAAGATTGCAGGGAAAATGCAGTCTCGACTCGACTCGGTCATCTGCTGAGGAAGACTCAGCTCAGTAGAGGTCTTTAGCCTGCTTCAACTTTCGGACCTCCCTTTGGGCATCTAAGCAGCCCCAATCCCTTCTGTACTTCCTTCGTGAGAAACAGAACTCCGGGTGAGGCGCACTCGAAATAACCCTTATTTCTACCCTTCGGGTGAGTGTTCATCCCTTTATGGGCAGCTAAGAGAGGAGGGGGAGGGTCGCCGGTCATTTTCTTATTGCATTGCAGACACGGACGCAGAAGAGAAAAGGACGAACCGTGCAGTCGTTCGAACAGAAGCATCACACTGCAGAGAGCGTGCCTCTCTTTTCTTATGAGTCGCAAAAATCAATGCCGTGACTGAGCCATTACCATTATTGATTGGCCAAGGAGGACAGAAGCAAGACAGAAGCAGACGTGATGTGTAGATGTGCCGTAAAGCCCCTCGAGGAACACAACGTCCTCAGGCACTTGGCTTCACAGAAACAAAACGCACACATCTGCTGAGAAATGGCACGCAAGATGCACGCACCAGCGATTCCACCTGCACGCGTTCTCAATGTTCCACCATGAGGTATCACACTTAAACACGCATTAACCATAAACAAAAAGTATTAGCACAGCTATTAGAAGGTGGCTAACGCAATGAAAAAGAAGAGGCCAACTTAACAAGCTACAAAAAGGGGTGAAAAAGCAAAGAGAAATGAAAGGCGGGTGAAAGCGAGAGAGCAAACAGGACGGATGGGGGAGAAAATGACTGTCCTTGTATTTCTGTCACTCTCTGCATCCACCAGGGACCCGAACAATGAGGCGCAGCAGCGACAGCTCGGCCTGAGTAATGGCACGTTCCTCGGCTCCCACACCTCGATTAATTGCCAGATTAAAGAGCCTTAGAATAAAGAGAGCGAGCTACTTTGTCCTGCCATCGAAAACATTGCTGCTCTGTCGGAAAACAGGGATGCACACTGGTTCATTCTTACACCTCAAACTGTATTGTAAAGAGCGGGGCTGTGTTGCATTTCCACTTTGAATTAACTGATCCAAACACTGCAGAATACCAACAGAATAGTCTGAAACAGTTCCCAAACTTTAAAGATACAAAAAATTGTGACTGTGCATACAGCACTGGAAAGAGCATTAGGCTATGGCTGCTACTTTAAATCAGCACTCAGACAGTCACAAATCGTTTCCCCTCCACCGTGATGAACCGGGTTCAAGCCCCAGGGGTGTGTTCTGACTGGGTCAGGCATCACACGGGCATTACGGAGCCTATCTAAAGGAGGGGAGGCACTGCAACATCACAGCAAGGGTAACCCCTATTCAGTCCTGTAATGCCCGAGACACTCCAGTGAGATTTAGTTATGTAGCGCTTTTTACAGTGAACCACTGTTCCCATGCAGCTTTGAACGTTTGGTCAAAATCCCTAATTCAGCAAGACGAGGTGCGACAGTGGCAAGGACTCCATAAATTGAATTAATTTTGCTTATTTAACATCAATGCATGTCTTATAAATATAGGAGGAAACTCACGCCACACTAACCCCTTTGCACCACTGTGTCACCCCTGGGATGTGCCCAAGAGAAAAGCTGCTGCTGATTTAATCCAGATCCTAAAGTTGAACAAAAACATGAAACCATACTGTACTGTGCAAAAGTCTGAGGCCACCATTAGATTAGATATACCCATGTTTTAGCAATTGCATAATGATTGCTATAGTTTTTTTTTTTACTATTGCTTAGTTAATGAATATATAAAATATAAGAATTAGAAAATGCAGTATGCGAAAATAATAAGCAAAAACAGATTCTGTAGGATGTACCTATAGCGATAGTAGCATTTGGAAGCCAGGTTGACCCTTTTACAGTCTTAAGAAGCTTGATCAGAAATTGCCTTTTGGATGGGCAGCAGCAAGAAATCACTTTTTTTCATCAGGGGAGCAGGGTATAAAGGTTAAGATATGCTACAGCTCACAAAGACTGGAATGAAGATCAGTGGAAGAGAGGATTATGGCGCGACAAATCCAAAATTGAAATATTTGGGTTCAGTCATTGGCAAATGTTATATTTGGCCATTATAGCGTAGCTAAAACAAGACTCTAATGGTGGCCTAAGGTTTTTGCTGTTCTGTATGTGTCTGCTAAAAATGATTCATTATTTGATCAAATATAGCATGTTACGTTACAAAAAAAAAAAGAAAAAAAAGCTTTCGCTCAGCCTTCTTGCCGTCGTCTTTACGTTTGGACACGCTTTTTCAGTTTACAAAAGTCTACAAACTACTTATTGTAACCATGGAGCCAGACAGAATTACAGAAGTTACTGATGATACTTGTATTCAGTGGAAAGTGTACTGTATCAGTACTGCACTATCAGATTGCCCACTCAAACGGCAGTTAGAGAAAAGATTACATTACTCACTGTGTTCGAGAGTCCTCAGCTCTGTAACATCACTGCTCTTCTACCTAAAAGAGAGCGAAAAAGACAGGTTTAGATTTCTGATATTTGACAATCACATGACCCAACGTGCCCGATTTCAAAAGGAGCATGAAATGAAACCAAGAGAAGCACACGTTATGCTACAGACCAATTTAACCTGAAGGAAGTCGCAAAAACAAGTTTCCCTTTGTGGTCAAAACGTAGAAAACCATCATGTTTGCACCCGGACCTGTGGCATATGCTTCATAGCCGTACACAAGCCCACACATGTGGGGCAAAACATAGTCAAAACACACATGCACACATGCACACATTTATATTCACACTCCCAATTCCATTTTTCCTGCTAAACCTGTTGGAATTAAAGTCAGCCTTAAGACTCCGGGTGTGTGGGATGATTTTTCCTAGCGCACATGCCGAGAGAACCAGCCCTCTCCGGTTTTCTCACGGCCTTTGCTGGTTGTGTGTGTGTTTATCAGACAATGTGTGTTTATCATAGACCAGATATATTTTCCAATCTCCTCAATCAACGTAAACCACAGAAACACACACACACACACACAGACACAATCCGCAAGCAAAAGCACAGCACACACCCTTAACAAAAACCCACACCACTAACAACACACACTCTAAGACACAGCTGTTAGAACACTCAGGTCCATCATGCTTCCTATTTCCACTGCAAGATGTGCCGGAAAGCTGCAAATGTGTTCTTTCCAAAGAAAAGGCACAGTGCACATATTAAATATTTTAGCTGTATGATTTCGGGTTCCGGCACCAGCAGGGATTAATCAGCATTGTCCTCATCCAACGGAGACCACAAATGTTGGCGTGAAATCAGATTGAATATAATTAGAAGATCTGATCCATGGACCTTGGGTTCTATGAAATTGTCTGATGTGGAGTTTTGCAACTACAACGTAATAGAAACGTGACCGAGACAGTGCTAATGCTATTTACAGTACAGTGCAAAAATCTTAGGCCACCATTGGAGTTATTGTTTTAGCAATGATACAGTGACCATCCATAACATATTACCCAACTCGGATTCATCACTTCGTAATGCTCGTTTCTACTGATCTTCAGTCCAATCACTTTAGCCTTTTCACCCTGTACCCCTTCTGAATAAAAAGTGGCCCTTTGTTTTGTTTTTTTAAACTGCACACTGAAAATAATCTGTATTTTCAGGTTGAATTCAAATTAACAGACTGAGAAATAATTAGATATGGTCATTATACCATTGTTAGAACACTAAGTATTAAGGGTGACCTGAGACTTTTGCACAATACTGTATCTTCGTGGATATCAAGAATGATCACTGCTCATCAGGTACACATATATTACACAACACTACACTGTTTATTATGTCATTTCTGCCAGAAAACAAGTTAAGCTTGGCATCGACTACATAATTATTAAGATCTGAGCAATATTTAGCTGTTTACGTAACGGTAACGGGTTTACCTGGCACATTAGATAACTGCAGAATGTAACATTGTATATTAACTGCATGTGTGTCATTCATGCCATTATCTAGTTTTGATAAGGTTTGCATAACAGTAGCACCACAAAGTAATTGATCACAAGTTGCATATACAGAAATGGAGTCACAGGAAAGCATGCAGACCAAGAAAGCCCCGCACCCGTAAATCAAAGAAATCCACGCAATCCCACAATTATGCTACAAAAACAAAGCAGCAGCTGGTTAATACTGCATTTGGCTCAGCACACCTATACGGTATATGCACAGACACGAAATGTAATCTGACTGGGATCATTTTTACACATTATAAAGACCTCAAAAGTTCCCAAGTACCAGGATACCTGCCAGAAGGTCCATGGTTCAAGTACCTTGCTTTGCCCAACATTCACACAAAGCAATCCAGACTGTTCTCATACAGAGTTCCACAATGGTGGAACAAACTCC
>JAUZST010011654.1:0-36750 GCA_034779995.1 Parotocinclus haroldoi
GGCTGTATATTATATATATATATTATAATTCTTGGATTTCATTATTATCTCTTATTTTTTAATTTATGTTCTCTTTATTTAAACTATTACTATAACTTTACTATTTAGTAGCTTATTTTAGCTGCAGATCATCTAGGCTGCACATGGTCCTCTCAATGTATGTTCCCTATAATATTTAGGGAGATTTTCCTTTCCACTGTCAGGGTTCGGAACACTCAGCTAGGACTGTGGTCCTAGATATTTGTAAGGTTGCTGTGAGACAATTGTCCACTTTACAAGGCATTACAGAATTCAGTTTGACTTTGTATGTTGCCGTAACCCGTTTGGGGTATTGCCAAAGATGCTAACATACGTACTTCCATTTTTACACAGCATCTTTTTATACTACAGCCAGACTATGTATACTAGATATACCATTTACTATTGCTAATCTAATACTATTTTTATTTTATTACATTATTACTTATTAGAGAATCAGACATCTTTTTTCCAATACGATCTTTCCAGAATTGCGAGAACTCGCCTGGACCAATATGGCGACGGTGTTAATGCATGACCCACCAGCCAGTAAGCGAATACAAAAACGAATGCACGGCGATAGTATTTGGACAGTATTAGTATTTGGACAGGGTTGCTGGCTGTAGCACAGAAACAAAGTGAATCTTGGCTGTAACCTTGCTTTTATTATATTGGCCCAACATGTCATGGCACCATGTTTCTGACTCAAATGTTAAAGCTTATCTACAACATGTCCCTCTGTATACACATAAATCTTCGCTTTATATTTGCTTTCCTCAAGCTGACCTCTTCTTTGACTGGAGCCAATAATACCTAACTGGCTTTGCCAGTTGAGACAGCACTAACGGAGTGGGGGTGGAATGGGATATTTTCAATCTGCTGCAACAATGGAGCTGACTGAAATTCAATCAGCAAAGACTATAGGGAGAGGAACAAAGCTCTCCCAAATCCCCCTCCACCCGTTAATGCTGTCCGCCTCTAACTTTCACTGCGGTTACTAGACCTTTACTGCAGTGGGTTTTTGCAAAAGTCTGATTTTGATAATCAGTCTTCAATTTCACTCCTTGTCTTTGTTTACCAGATTATTCCTGATACCCGGAGCAGCATTATTACACATCGTTTACATTTGCTTAGCTTACAATTGACTTTGCGTTTCACAGAAAGCAGCTTTTGTCAAAACCTTGATTCCTTTTGTTTACATATGATTCTACTTATTCCATGCTCTGTCTTTTTACCTTATTAACACTGTAATCACTGTTTCATGGGTAACATAATTAGCATGATAAATAGTCCCCATATTTCAAAAGGTAATTGGAAATGAAGCTGTGGGCAATTTTTTCAGCTACTGGTAATGCCTTCGGACTGATAATTAGGCGTGAAGGACAGAAGGCATTGTTAAAATGCTGAGTTCCCTGCAGTGGTTTGTAACTAGATTTTAAAAGAGAGAGAGAGAAATAAAGAAAGTAAACATTTATTTTGGTAATATAAAGTTGTATAATGGATTTGGGATCTGTGTTGTTTCACGTTCAGTCCGTTAATCTTAAATTATGTAAATTAATGTACACATAATGTAGCAATAATGGTTAATTATGCAGCATATAATTAAATTGTACTAGTCCTAAAGTTTTCTAAAAGGAAACATAAATCCCTATTTTTCAGTTGTGTAGTTCTATTATAACCATTTAACCCTTGACCTTTCAGTATTTTAACCCATGAAATGTCTCTTTAAACTTCAAAGGCAACATTGATAACGAACGACTGGCGATCGCTAGGCAGCGAATCCCATACCGACTCGGTCGAGTAGTTGACGAATGGCTACTCGACAAAGGTAAAAAACCCTGATTAAAACTTAAGTAATTTTATTAAACATAAAGTAACGTTTTGTACCTAAACAATAACTTAAATGTGCAGTTCAATAAACAGCCATAACACATTTAAAAGCAGCTAAATGTAGCTTGTACTAAGTGTTTTATTAATATAATGTATCACTGATGTATTTGTGTTAAACCATAGGTTAAAGGGACTGTAAAGATGAACCCCGCATTATGAGCTCTTAATCTTAGTCTATAAATGTACATATAAACCTTTATTTAAAATATGATTAATTCTAAACTTTAAATGCCAAGCTAAACGTCTAAATTAAAGTAATTTGACACCGCTATAGTATTTCCGCTGTGTACACATGCATGTCCGATATGTGTGTGCTTATGTAAATGTCTAGAACATTAAACGGATCTACGTCATAACTAGAATAAAATTAATTGGCATGATAAACGGAGTCCCTTTAACATGTTTTAAATGTATCCAGGGCATAAAGTAAACACACCCGGCAGAGATGAATCATTTCACGTGCATGCTTGTGTAATACTGTTGTATGTTTGGTAAAATCACTCGAGAAAATTCACACTACACACGTGCCATCGTTTAAATGTTCCTCATCATTTTCTGTTTAGTTTGCTTCAGGTAAAACCAGCGTTATCCAGTGATTTGTGTGTTTTTAGTTCTTTACTCGATACGGTGTACATCAGATCATCTTCGGACCTCATATAATAATAATCATAATGATAATAATAACATTTTATTTGATAAGAGACTTTCAAGACACCCAAGGACACCTAACAATAAAAGAAAAATGAAAACTCAAAGGGATAAAAAGGAACAAATGAAATTACAACAAATAACAGTATTAATAAATGCACAAAGACAAGACTCGAGTCAAACTCAGCCATGAGTCAGCTGGAAAAGATATGTTTTTAAACTAGCCATAGATGTGACGTTGCTATAGACGGAGGAACACGCAACTCAGAAGGGAGAACGTTCCACAACTTTGGCCCAGCAACAACAGAAAAGGCCCTATCACCAACAGTACACAGTTTGGAGAGAGGAACTTTAAGTTGGTGTAAGTCAGAAGAGCAAAGAGTGTATTTGAAGCAGAGTGTAATTGAAGCAGACTAACACCCCCCCACCCCCCCCACACACCCCTTCTTAAAAAAGGGGCGCAAAGCTATGCAAAAGACTTGAAAACCCACACTGAAAGCTTGTACTGTATTCGATAATATACAGGGAGCCAATGATGATGTTTCCGGATTGGACTAATGGACAAACTAACAAACAAACCAAATCTGGTGAGCCAAACCTTTCAGAGTTGAAACCTGCAACACACAAATCAGTCGGTGCCTTTAAACACACTTAAAATTCTGATAACTGTGGTCAGTTTTGTGGTCAGTAATCCGATCGATAAATTTACAATCACTTGGTTAATCAGACTATAGGAAAACTCCAGGTTAACGTGGCTCAGGCATAATTAAATACAGCATCATTCAATTCCTAATTTCTTTAAGCATACACTCTTTCGTTGTCTCCCCAAAAGTGTTTGGTAGCTGTGCATTTTATTCCAGGTTGCCAGATCCTGCAAGTGAAACAAGCGACCATTTCATACGAAACCAAGCCCACCAAAGCGAAGCCTCTTAGATTAAGCGGACCTGGCAGCCATGTATGATTCTGCTTGCTGCTTCTGGGAGAGTTCTACACTTTCTCCGGTTACGTCTGCGTGCATTAGGCTGAGAAAATCGATTGAAATTAGAGTAGGTGTACACATGCGTCAAGAAATACAAAAACGAAGCTAAGTTCCACCTCTCCTTATCGGATTTTTTTTATCTGATTTCTACAACTTAATCTACTCAGAATCAGATAACTGTGGAAAAAGAGCATCAGCTATACAAGACACTGTCAAAAAAAGAATCTGAACTATCCGCAGGCAAACAAATAAACCACGAGCAAACTGGCAACTGACAAAACGGTATCTATCAAAACTTCCCCAGATAAAATGAAACCAGATAAAGCTGTCAAACCCGACAAACCTGATAAAGACAAATTGACAACAGTTGAAGCAATCACCGGCAAAATTACACCAGGTGAAGTAGCTGTAGTCAAACCAGAATCGATAGAGCTAGTTAAAGACAAACAAACGAAATCAGTTTCACCCAAAGACTAAATGGCATCAGGCGATACCTCTTAGTCAGGTCATCCCGCCAAAATGATTATGGACAAATTGGAACCAAAAAACTCGACATATGTATAGTTGAACAAGGCACAGACAAAACAACCTTGAGATTAAAACCGTATTCGGTGATTTCGCCTCTGACAATCAGTGGCAGAAATCCCGGGTGGGCCAGGATAAACAAAGATATAAAGATTTGAAGTAATATACAGTAATGTGCATTAATTATTAGTTCTGAAGCTCTGAAGGTTTGCATATAGAGGTGGGGGATAACGTAAAAATATTATATCACAATTTTTTTTAATTACGATACAATAAAGGCAGTTATGTAATACACAAAATGTAGCACCGTACACGTGATAGCAGGCAAAAACTATCAAATATTATCCCATACTTCCATAAAGTGGAATATTTATATTAGATTTATATTCATATTATATTTATTTTCAACATGTGCCTAATTATATAGGAGTAGCTGCACTATTTAGAACAAAACTCCCAGTTTGGACTGTTTGACAGTTTTGCCAGTGCCCCCACCCCCCTTCAAATATTGCTCTTAAGAAACTTTTTATGTTTATTATGCCCCCCAACACCGAAATTACATTTACGCCCTAGATAATAATAGCAGAGTAGCCACGGACAAAACGGGAGCAGAATCGAAACAGCATCAAAAATTACAAACAGGCCATTACAAAAGATGGAATAACAAAATGGAATAAAACGGCATGGCAATGTCGATTTGGGCACAGACATACCATCAGTGGAACAAACCACTAACGAATAATACAGGCGAAAGAACATCAGGCTAACTGGCTACAGACAGAATAGCATCAGCTAATCCAGCCACGTCGCATACAGACACAAACCTGAGGTGCTACTGTCCAGTTTACCTGTTTATTCTGTTTGCGGCCATTTTGCCTCTTGACCGATGCTCATTTTAGCAAGATCTCATGCAAGAACCGAGACTCCAGGTTCTGTAGATGTGCTTCAGCTGTACACCGTATCTTGTACTCCATCAAAAGAACATTGTGTTTTCCATTCTATGTTTTACAAACTCGGTTTGATATCTGCTTTACGAACTGTAAGTCTTCCGAATTGGCTAAAAGGCTACCGAGAAGGCAGATCCAGAGACGTTAATGCAGTTTGCCCCTCGCCCGAGTTTAGACTTCGAGATAAGCATGAACGAAAGTCGACTGAACATCTTGTCTTTTGATGCTAATTGGCTGACAAAGCAAAAACATCTGTCACCGATCCATTTTCAACACTGCGATGACATTAGGCGACAAAATCTCTTTAACCACATATGGAGAGTTCGTATGGAGAGAGCACCTTCGAGACGCCTTCATTAATTCTGACAAATGATTCAAGCTCCATGCTTCATCAAAGCCTCTAGGAGTGAATTCCACACTGAGAACGCTTCTGGCTCTGATCTTCCTTCAGAACACACTGCCAAGTGTCCTTTTAGCATAAGGTTTCTAGTCGATTACTGTTTTGTTCTCTTCTTTATTTCTTCACATTTTCATTTTTACGGGCACCCCATCATCACAACGGCGGATAAATTGCCAGCCGCTCCCGCCGGCAACGGGTAATTTATCCTGCTCATTACCCGGCGGCCAAATAATCCGTCTTTTTTCCCAGGCGCGATTATTCCACATCATTATTTCCTCACATTCCTGCGTTTTTATTTTACATGCGACTTTTTTAAGCGTGACACTCAGGCAGCGCCATCCAATGGTGCTGTTTCCTATTTTCCCTCCCCGTAGGTCGTCAGCTCACCATTTTCAACAGCCAGATGACCATCCAGATTGGAGGTTGGGAGCGTGACCGGAGCCGGTCCTTCCAGGGTCAGATGTCGGGACTCTATTACAACGGTCTGAAAGTGTTTAACATGGCCGTGGAGGGAGACCCTAACGTTCGCGTAGAAGGCAGCGTGAGGCTGGTGGGTGAGGCACCTTCTTCTTCGTCCTCCTCTTCATCTTCCTCTTCGTCCTCGTCGTCCATCACGCCGCAGTCCAACGCCTCCACGACAATCATGGAGACCACAACCACCACCAGCAGCACCACGACAGCCTCCAGCCGCCGAGTCAAGCAGACCACGCCGAGAGATGCACAGCAGGTGAGGGGCTTTACAGATTACTTTCACTTTACACGTATCTGGGATTGTCAGGATTAATCGCTAATATACATAAAAGTCCCTGTTTTGGCAATACCCCGCCTTCATTAACGTGCCTTTTCGGATCGTCCCTTCTCCTTCCTTCTCTACCAGAGTGAATGCTAGTAAAATTCATACAAAATATGTCAAGCCAACACCGACCCTAGTCCACCATAGGCCATGCCAAACAATCACAGTGACCATGTGATTTACAACATTTTGCCTGTTATATGGTACGCCATTTGGGACATAACGGTGCTCTGCATATTTGGTACACGATTTGATTTGAGCTCACGTTTGAATTTCTTATGAAATGGTAATTAAATGCATTTTTCTAAATTCACATGAAACAATACAAAACTTGTATTATTTTTTTTCAATTGATCCCCTGTAATTAAAATAAGGTAATAAAAACATGGGTGTTAAACTGTACACAAAACAATCAATTGTAACGTCACCATTTAGAAAAAAGCCAAAACCAAAAGAACAATCTCGGCAAATTTAAAGTGAAGAGCTAACTTAAATTGAAAACCATAGTAACACGCGTACAGGACGTCCTATTTCTCCATGATGCACATTGTGACAGTTTTTCTGTTTCTTCTTTATACCCTGGAGGAAAAGGATGGTTTGTGGTCCTACGTGGTTCTTAAACTCACACATATCGAATAAGATATTAGTGTTTTCCTGCAAGCATGTCGATCTGCTTCGTATTTATTCATATCAAAAACAAAAGGTTACTGGCAACTTTTTTGATCCTCGTTCTCACAAATTAACAGCTGACTAGGAGAGTCAGACCAAGGCATGGCTAATCTGGGGGGAAAAAGTGTGGACATAAAAAAACACAAAAAAAACAACAACAACAACAAATGTTATTTTCGCTGATGCTGATAATGGCAATTTTGTATTATTTAGGACAAAACAGACTCGACGTTGTTGACGTGGTCGTCATTTAGTCAATGCCTGGCCTTAAATGATAGAGATTGGTAGAGACGGCTGTCGAGGCTGCACCTGCCTGTTTGTTTCTTCACGCTTTTCAGAGCAGATCTGCGCTTGTTTATACTGGTCTCTGTAGAAATGGGCACCTGCATGCCCTGGTTTGGCAATGTGCTTGCTTTTGTGGAAACACGCTCCTTGCATTGAGGGTTATAATTTTTGAATAATGGCTTTATTGCACAGAATTGCTGGCACATTTAGGCCGGGCTGGTTTTGTGCTGAGGAGGGGGTTTGGATGCAGACAATCTCAGAGACCTCATTCAGGTCAGCGAATAAATGGCTTCGGATGGCTGGCCTCCTTGTGCGCAGTGCAGGAAAGAAATGGCCATTAAGTGTATGGCTGGGAGTGACATCCTTTAATGTTGTTGTTGTGAAGCAAAAAAAATGGCCCTGAGCAAATGGTTCCTTACAGGGCCCTAAGTCCCTGTAGAAGCCGCATGCTTTATAGAGCACACATCAGAGCTAGAGGCAACCAGAATTGTGATGGTGCTTCAATTGCTCTGCGCTCTTGAGGTCCTTGCTGTGATTGCATGTAATGGAACAAAAGGGAAGGCATTTTCTGGTGGTATGAAGCGTCGAAGTGCTCCTGTGAAATGAGTTATGCTAAACCGCCGGTCGTTGTGTGGATCACAGTGAATACAGGCTGAGACAAAGCTGCTGGATTTAGCTTGATGGGAAAAGTAAACACTGCTTACATTGGAAATGACTTTATAGCATTGTTAGCCTGCGTGGTTGGACGTATTTTGTAAATTGTAAAAGTTACTATTCATTGTAAGCCGTTCTGCGTAAAGGCATCTGTTTAAGAGCATCATTTGTTTGAGTTTTTAACGACCATACCTGTCGATGTCCATACATGTATGTACCTGTCCTACTGTAAGTAGTACCCCTTTGCTTGTCCCTTCACCACCTGTATAATCGATTTAACCAATAACAACCTAACTTGTGCTTCACATTAGCTCACCTATTTCACAGCATGTAGCGTGAACATTATGCACAGGTAATGTACAGGTAATTCCCTGATTTATTCAGCCTAAGCCGAATTTTATTTAAATCTATGTGTTTAAACTATACTGGATATATCGTAGGGTAGCCTACACTAAACATGCTTAAATCACAAACGCAACTTTTCTTCGCTACATTTCCCAACGCTTGTTGCACTGCCAAGTGGTGGACACTTACTCTGCAGGTTACTCTACAGCTGGCCAAATTCATGAACATAATGCTTGATAAGTCTAAAAACATATTGATCATATTATGCGATATATTGAATCATTTATGGAAAGTGAAAAAAAATATCGAAATGATTATTGTGCTACCAGGGCTTTTCCTCACTACCTTTATAAGCGCATATCACTAGCACCATGTGACTTCCTACATCACGCACTTCCGTTTAACTCGTCCGGGTATGGGAGAGAATTGTACCCGGTGATTGCTTGCCTGGGAAAATTTTCGATCCAAAATTCGGAGTATGCTTTTTGCTAAATAAGTTCAATTTAATGTTTGTTTTCCCATTAATGACATTAATTTTAATTGTAAAGTCACAATATCGTAAGTCAGACCATCTCTCTTCCAATTTGAATGCTAAACTGCAGAGTGAGGTCTGGTGTCTTTATGCAAATGTGTTATAAAATATATCTCGGGTTCTTCAGTCAGACTTTTCAGGAATCTTGCATTTCAGTACAATATCTTGACCTGTTTGTGATGCTTGACCTCTGCAGATCGAATGCAGTTGGAAGATCTGAGCTTTGTGCTGCTCAATAAACCGGTTTTGCCCTTTTATCTCCCTATCGCATTACATGCGACTATCAGCTTATTCTGCTAATGCAATCTAATGCTCCACATGACCGTGATTTATTAGGGCTGCCCTGATAAAACGCTCTCTTCATTTGCTAGATTCACTGTCATCAGGTCATGAAACACTGTCCCAGCAATTTGTCACCAGTCGTCTACAGGGTATGGCATCAGTGTCATTTTAACTTCCCTATCATCACATTTCACCCTATTCATCACCGTGTCGACTCTTCTTACACTGCCTGAGCTGTGACAAAAGCTCTCCACCTGTTGAGAGTGTGAAATGTGAATAGCAATCAGGAGACCAAATCTTAAATGCCTCTGTTTCAGAGCCGTCCCCTAGCATGAAAAATAAATCCAAAACATGGTTTGGCAGCACGGTGGCTCGGTGGGCAGCAGGGTTTCTGTGTGGAGTCTGCATGTTCTCGCCGTGTCTGCGTGGGTTTACTCCGGGTACTCCGGTTTCTTCCCACAGTCTAAAGATATGTGTGTTAGGTTAATTGGTTAATTGGTGTCTCTAAAGTGTCCCTTAGTGTGTGACTGTGTGCATGATTCTGTGTGTGTGTGTGTGTGCCTTACGATGGATTGGCGCCCCATCTAGGGTTGTTCTTGCCCTTGCGCCCAGAGCGCATATATATTTGCTTTTGCACATAGTTTTGCACAGTAGGACTGACAATGTTTTGGATTATATATATATATATATATATATTTTTTTTTTTTTTTTTTTTTTATAATATCACTTATTCAGTTGCACATACTAAATCATCTGCATGGTATGCCACTTTTACAGTAATAATTATAATGCTCAGGTACAACCAGTCTCCTTCCAGCTCACAAACGAGGCTAACTGTCCTATTCACCCCACGTCAAATTCTGGAAAAAAGAATACACACATATTAATGCTGTCCAAAACTGACAGCCTGAGGCACAAGACTAATTTTTCTATTCTGGGTCTGTTCCAGTTTGTTGTTACTAATGCGTTAGCATCAGGCTGGCCAGGAGGAACTGATAAGGCTGATAGAAACCTGGGCCTCTGCTTCAAAAGAGCAGTTCACTGACCTTAAACATTTCTCAGAGGAAGAATGAGAAGATTTCAGGGGTGTAACGATACACTCTGCTCACCCTTGGACTCACGATGCTGAGTTCACGATTCAGCTTTCTCATTATTATTACATTTCTTATGATTATCAATTTTACATTTAATACAATACATTACTCTGAAGTATAAACAATGTACTGTAAATGCTATAAAAAGATTCACTTCGTAAATTACATTTGCAGAACCGCTGACTTTTTTTTTCCCTCATTGAATCAAATTTTCTTAGGCAAAATGTGTAAACAAAGCTGGCAAAAACTTTGTCATGAGGTTTAGGCTGTAAGAGAAAAAGTGCTTACTTTAAAGTAGGAGGGGGATTTTATATAGAATCTCTAAGTAAGTAAATAATGTGGTGCTGTGAGGGTCTTGGCGACATTTTGGGAACATGCCAAACCTCACAGACTTGAACTGAATCTGAAGCATGGTGCTTCTATTTTTCTTCCAACTGTGTTTTTTTTTCCTTGCATTTTTAAGGCGTATGTGGGTCGAAAATGAAATTTGAATACCACCTGCAGAGCGAAAAAACCCAGGAGCAAAATTGAAAAGCTTTTCCAGGTGAAGCAACAGATTTGATATTTATGGATACGTACGTGTTGTAAATCCCATTTTCAACTCTTTCTATTAGGAAATACATTACGTAACCCAGCACAAAGTAGGTCAACGACTAACTCAGTGTTTCTGTGTACTCTACACTTTATTATCGCCACTATTAAGGACGCTTCTGGGTCTTGTGGGGACCGTAGATAGACCACACAAATGAAAAAAAAAGAATGATAATATAAACACATTAAACACTTTCGGAAAGCTGATTAGCTCTGTGTAAGTTTCTTGCTATTCCGTAAGGAGCAATTTGTGATAAGCGTTCTTATATTTGACTTCAATACACTGCCCCAGAAACACAGATCCAGAATTAGAACAACAAAAAAAAACCTAGACATTCATTATGTGTTTCATTATGTGTGCACGATTAAACACGGAACTGTACATATGAGGTATCAACCAGATATGCAGCGCATCTAACACTTTATAACGCCTGCAATATCCATCTAACGTTGCCACACATGGTGCTATATCCATTAACACATATCCACATTTCCACCCCAGAAAAACCCACGGGCTTTCAGTCAGTTTCTGGTCATTACTCCAACAGCTAGTGCAAAAAAGAGAGGCTGGAGACTCATTCACTCGAGCATTTTTCCGGCGTACTGAACGGCGCCGTGTCTCTTGACTCTTAAATTAGAGTAACCAAATTAAGAAAATTCAGAATTGCAAAATGGAAGACAATCGGTCTAATTACGATGAGATTCAGAAGGTTAAATTAGCCGGCAACAAGGGAAAGGAAGTCATTGAAGCTCGTGCAGTAGGGGCTTTTTCAGCTTTCTCTAAAGGAAATGAATCTGAGATGAGAAAGACTGCGTTCATTTGTGCCACAAGGGCAGACCTGTTGCTATGTATGAGTTTGATATTTGGGTTTAATCCCATTTCTCATGGTCCTATATTTCCGGCATCTTGAGTTTATATTAATGTTGTATTAATGTCTTTAAAATCCTGTGCTGGTCAAGGCATAAACTGTCAAAAAGTTATATGGAAGTGCGGTTAAGTAGGAAGGAAATATTTCTGCAATGGTACAGATGGATCTTATATAATTATCTACTACTTTAAATGTATCTAATGGTTTATACATTTTTAGAAATCTTTATTTACATTGTACTATTTTTCTTTCTTTCTTTATACCTTTTTCCTCAGCGGGAGCAGACTGAATGCTGAGCAAAGTTTGGCTCAGATTTGTTTAATAGGGGGCACACACTTTTAACCTCTAACATGCTTACAGAGTTTGCAGTCCTAAAAACAAACATCACAGTTTAGGACTGCTGCAGCTGATGCTGAAAATTAAAAGACGCTTTGTTCAACTAAAGTTCTTATATGTAATACGTTCTTATATGTAATATTGTAATACATGTACAACAACTCACGATTTAGGTACGTACCGTTTAACATCCATCCAATCGACGACCATTTGCTTCAACGACCAAGGTCTTAACAATTAAAACATATATCAGTCTGAAAAGTTAGCTTTTAAGTGTGGAAGTCCATCGTTTATTTATTTTATTTGTTTATGTATAACGTCGCTATCGGCATCAGTGGCCATTTCAGCGACAGACACAAGTTTATATCAGAACTAGTTATATACGCACACAAGTCAATAGCAAAATTTAGGTTCTTTAGCAGGAAACCGGAGTACCCGGAGTAAACCCACACAGACACGGGGAGGACATGCAGACTCCACACAGAAAGGACACAGACCGCCCCACCCTGGGATTGAACCCGGGACCCGGGAGTCAACAGTGCTACCTACCAAGCCAACGTGCCGCCCAAAGTTCATCATATGTGTGTGTGTGTGTGTGTGTGTGAGTGTGAGTGTGTGTGTGTGTGTTATATACACGTTCTTGATCGTTGACTCACATTTGGACTAAAAACTCGGTTCTAACTATCAACTCGGTTGATGTGTTTACAGAATTTTATGCATATGTTAGCTAGCTTAGCTTAGTCCACTGCTTATTATTACCCAGCTGCAAAAGTGTATGTACCTGTCATAGTGTAAGTAGTCTTCCCTTTTTTGTCCCCCAACTACCTGTAAAGTCTCTTTAACCTATAACTATATACACTGGTTCACACTGACCCACTGAAACTCAGAACTTCCATTTTGTTCCTAATACTTTCCATCAGTGCATTTTTGGCTTCAGTCAAAGTAATTTGATTCATCACACCATCCCGTTCAGTGTTACTGTTTCAAACTACACAGGACCGTAACAGTACAGCACAATTTAAATCTGTGGTGACATTAGGAGCAGCGGCTGAAACTATTGTGCTTATTTAGAACTTTTCCAGACATCATTTAGAGGATCATTAGCAATGTGCACCACGTTGCCCCTTTAATTCCTCCGAGAATTAGATACAAGGTCACCCGTCACCGAAAGACAATCAGACAACACTGCAGTTGACAGACATCCAAAGATTATAGAGAATAAACAATTAAGGCATGAGAATTATTCCTTTTAATGATCTGCATCCCCGCCTCAACTTCAGCTCCTATCTTATGCCGTCTGGAGTTTAAATGATTCATTTCTCATTGTTTGACTTTCTTACAACACTCAAAACAGAAATCATGTGACCTTGGGTTTTCTTGAAATGAATATGGGAATTTTTGTTATGGTTCAGAACTTTTCTTAATACTCAAATCTACAAAAAAGGTACCTCTCCATAAATGCATGTGCATCTCCATATATGGCACAGTTTACACCGAGATTTCCTGGACACACCCCGTGATCATTTTTAAACGTCAAAGCGTAGTATGTACAGCCTCATCTCCACGGCCTTAGATTGAGATATTTTTATACAGCCCCATTTTTTAACCTCATTAAAGTCTACACGTTACACCTAAAGGAAGCGAGCTTGGATTATCTTCCACCCAGAACAAGAGTTTCGACTTAACGCAGCCGCCCACCTATCATCATTAGCAAGTTCAGGCCCCGGGGACATGATGTAGTAATTATTTCGGAGCACTCCGAAAGTACAGGCTGCACGAACACAGATATACAAACATGAATAATATAAACTTCAACAGATTGCATTTATTACTTTTTAATAATTCAGGAACATTATTTCTATCCTGACGTTTGCTGAATCGCAACAAGAATGCGGAAACGTTGCAGTTATCAGAACGCTACTTTTATGAAGGTACGCTTATAAGGAACATATCACATATAACAGTGATTAAGAAGTCGGTGTGCTTACGTGAAGCCAACGACTGTCACACAGTAATGGGCGGTGCCACATAAAGCAGCGTCCACACGCTCACCAGTTTTGTTTCAAACAGATTGGCAGTCGGCTATGGAGTACGTAGAACACAGTGAATATTGAATAGGAGAGCATTTTGGAAACAGCCCATAGCATTGGATTGAGAGACTACTGCAGTTTTCCAGTCTTCATTATTTGTAGCTACTTTATGAGTTTGAGTGAAATGAAACACTGTGTGTGTTTACATGCACTTAATAATCCAATCATGGTCAGATTTCTGCAGATATCGGATTATCCGGGTGGTCATACAAACAGCAAAGTCACAAAATCCAGAGCCGCTTCTACCAATATTGCTATTACGACGTACTGTTCGAATATATGCCACGGACATCCCCCTGTATACTTTATACCATGTGCGGAATATTTAAAATAAAATATACAATGTTAATTGTCATGTAAATACTTGTTATAATGGATTGTTTAGGGAATGATGACTAAAGCCTGTGGAAAAAGCCTAAGATACAAGGACAACACGCAATGCTAGGATCTCCGATTGAGATTTAGATTGAGATTTATCTGCACAATGTCTGTGCATTATCGTTTTGGGTGTGGAGGAGTGGAACCCGATGGCTGGAACCTTCTGACAAAGCAGATAAGACATTTCATTTATTCTATATCTGACATTTGGTTGGTCGGACCGGTAAAAAACTGCAGTCAGACTGCAGGTCTAGACTGAGTAATGATCTAGCAGGATAAATAAAGCCTGTATCAGAGCCTTTGTCTTTGGCAACAGCTGTCAAGCGCTGGATGTATTTTCTGTACGGTCATGATATGAATAAGTTAATAGTCTTTTAGAAGTATGCAGTAAACGGACACAGCACACTGCCGACCTGTTATCTGTTGCCTTCACGTTATCTTCTCTTCTTAAGCAAAAAAGAAGAACAGGACAGTTCCAACAAACATACGGACAAAGGATTTTCCCCGGTGCTTGATCAGCTTGTTTAGTTTTGCCTTCAAACCGAGGGTTGTGCTACAATTTGTGTTTGAATAGAATATTGAAGAGTATCCTTTTTGTTGGCTAGGTATTTATTATTTATTATTTATGTGATTATTTATTTTTCCATGATCTGTTACGTCAGGAAATGTACGTGTAGTATTAAAAACAACCAAAAATCTAATGAAATGAAATAACAGCTTCTACAGGCTACAGTGGAAAGTACTATGACGTCACCTTACACTTAATCAATAGCAGCATTTGGCACCTTTATTGGGAAGTTCAGCGGGAAAAGATGGCCTTTTTGGAAAGGCAGTAACCCAAGGGGATTTTGAAAGGGGTGAAAAATTAAGATTTAAAAAAAAGTTAAGATCGCAAAGATTGAAATGACAATCAGTGCAAAAGAGAATTATGGAGTGGCAAATATACTTAATATTTTATTCGTTTTGTATAACTAATATCTCTGGTAACTATAATATAGCCTGTACTGAAGAATGTATATTGATTTCAATATGTTCGGTCTTTATATTTATTGTAATTTTTTTCTTTACTTTATATTTTTGTATGTCACTCTAAAAAGCATACACATTTTCAGTACATGTAGTATATACATGATTTCCTCTGTGCTGTACCTGAACGTGTTTCTCAGTTAGATCGTGTTTTATGTGAACCCAAATATTCTCTCTAGGGTTTCAATCTGGACTCTGACTTCACAATCATAAGACTAACGGACTTGTTCTCAAACTACTTCTTGGTGGTCTTTCCAGTGTGAGCAGAAACATGGCAAATCTTATGTTTAAAACACAGAACAGTTGAGTCAACCAGCTTATACTGCGTGTACCACGCTGAGCATGGAGAAGCAAAAGAAGCGGAAAGGAACTTGAGAAATTTGTAAGGAAAGAAAATTGGAGGAAAGCATCAGCAAAATCAAGTCCATCCCCAGAGAGCGCAGTGTTCCTGCATCCACTGTATGCGTCATCGTCGAGAAGCTCATAACATTCTAGTGAACTTCTTTGGACGTGGACTGGAGAGAAAAGTTAGATAGGCTAACCGAAGAGACTGAAGCAAACAGTTGTGATGGTGCTGAAAAGACCTTGATCATCTACCAAATAAATTCAAACCTGAGCTGTGTAACCGAGGTACGACAGTCTGTGCCTGCACTATTCATCATCGTCTGAAAGAAAGGGGGACCTCTATGTAATGAGGCCCAGGAGGACCCTAGCACTGACACTGAGACAGGCCGGAATAATGTGAAAACTTCTATTAGAAAGATAAAATTGTTCTGGATGAGACAATAAATAGAGAAGTGCATCAGTGTTCTGTTAGAAACATAATGAGCCCTTCAAGGAAGAGAAGATGGTCTCTAGAGTCAGGCATGCAGGAGATTCTGATGTTTTAGGGTAGCTTTTGTTTCCGGGACTGGCTTGAACGTATGAATAACAGAATTATGAACACTATGGATCTCGTTTTAAGGCAAAGTAGGGCTTTAGCAGTCAACACAAAGCAGCCCAGAGGAGGCACCCTGCAAATCTAGGAGACATGGAGGGATGGTCCGAAACAAACCTTCATGGCTACAGGAAGCCTCTGGTCTCAGTTAATCTTTTTGACCAGATATAACATTTAATACATAGCCACGGTCAAATATTAACTTAAACATGCCGATACCTTAAAGAAATTAGTGCAGATACGGATTTTAACGAGTTCAAAAAAGATTCTCACGAAACATTTGGACCTTTCTTTTCCAGATCCATGTTTAAAAGGTTGCATTTTTGCGCTGCACGTGTCCCAATACGTCCACAGAGGCAGCGATACAGGAGCATCGGAGTCAAAATCACAGTGAGCTGGACCCTGTTAATTAAAATCGAGGGCCAGGGTGAGATTTGGCCCCTCAGGCAGGCTGAAAACGAGCGAGAGGCTCCTCCGTCAGCTGACAGTGATGAATCCACTGCCGCTCTCAACTGTTTTATCCGCAATATTAATCACCCAGGAGCTGCTCGGATCAGTCCTCGCTCTGAGTAAAAGTGAGCGAGGGTGAGAGAGTGAGAGAGAATTTGTGGTTACAACATTAGCACTATTATGTAAGTCACAAGGGAAGCTCTGATTAAGTACTTCCTCAAACAAGGTGTTTGCGTTCCTAGCTTACGGGGACGGGAGTCCTTCGCTGACTCTTCTGCCCGGCGTGCCCGAGTCCATGGCAGTGCGAATAATTGGCAGAGACGTCTGCACTCTCCCACACGGATGACATCGTAACCCCATGTCATAGCGGCGCTTTGCCTTCCGCATTACGGCTGATTAGATGCATCACGCTTAATTACTAGCGCAAACAGGAACAGCTAGCGCCGGGGTCGACAATGACTAACACAAACACATTTCAGAGACTCACTAGCTATGATGACTGTACTGCAAACCTGGCTGCGTTTTTTTTTTAATTATTTTAGTAAATGAAAAATTTTTACTGTCCAGCTAAGATGAATTGGTGCCCTGTCTAGGGTTGTTCCTGCCCTGCACCCTATGCTGCTACACCCCCCTGTCCAGGTTAAAGCGGATAAGAAGTGCCCAAGTCAAATGTTGCTGTACCCCACTAAAATCACAGCAGTAAAACGGACTACAGGACATGATAATACATGCAAATACATTCCAGGCACTTGGTCATAACAGCGAAAAAAGGTGCTCACCTGTACTAATCTGTCATTTAGTCTGTAGCGGCGACTCAGACGCTTTTTCACCCCAACGGATCTTTAGTGACTGATGTCGCTGTGTGACAAAGGGGTGGCTTTTGAAAGCTCTCCAGAAAAGGATTTTCGTCAGACAATTCGTACGTTTGTAAAACCTGGAGGAAACCGTGTTGATTTAAACAATTTTAAATGTACAAAAGGCATTAGATCTCATTTTACATATATACACATTATACACATATTTACAATAACCACCAAGAAACCGTGCGTCTTGCAACCACAGCCAAACACAAAGTGTGGAATTTGTGATTACTGAAAGTACTTTTGATCTGGCTGACATGATTAACGGCTGCAAGAGACCAATTCCTCAATTACTGCTACCCAGCATGCTTTAGCGTTCAGCTTTCTCAGAGCATTTGTCTCAACGGTTGTTGAGCTAATGCATCGGAAATAGAGAAACGCTTCCTTAAACGTGAGTTTTGTAGTTACGCAGCTCCTTTTATTTGGATTACTTGCATTAATCATTGCTCACAAGCAGCTATAATTGGCCTCTTCTTAACATGCAGCACGCAGAGAGTTGCAGCGCCTCCCAGTTTGGGTCTAGGCACACAATCAAAGGATAATTAATTAGCTATAATTGCAACTTTGTGAGTCATTAGTTTGAGGATGACCTCCCTCTATTAGGAGGATGATGAGAGCTGCCTTCCATTACATCCGGTTTCGAGACGGGACCCGGACGTGTTCTTGCTGCAGCTACAGTAATTATCATCTCCACATATCAAGTGTCAGTTATTTATTTATTTTTTTTCCTACAGGTAAAAAAGAAATTCCTGTAATATGCCTTAAAGAGACTGTGGAGAAAAGAAGGATTTTTAGATGTCTTATAAATTGACTTTTATTTCACTGCAGAGAGTATGAATTTGTTACTAAGCATTCATTGATGCATTTCGAGACAACACAAAATCCGAACAAAGCTGAGACAGGGACACTGTGGCTAGTACTGAGGTAGCGAAAAGCTAAATAATGATGTGATTTTAAACAGGTGATGCCAGCAGGTGATTATGATCACGATTTGGTACAAAGCAGAGTGTTTGAAAAGTAAAGAAGGACAGAGAAACTCCAGTTTGAAAAAAAAATGAGAACATTTCTGAAGTATTTAAAACAATTGAATTTTTCTCTAAATTGGGGTTTTTCGTTCATCATTTTCACACTGTAAGGTTGTATCACTACCACAGTTGGTGGATTTTAAGCCCAGGTGATCAGCATCTGCTATTTCCAGCTCTGACAGTTAATTTAGCGTAAATCTCTTACAGATGAAGATAAATGACTTCATCTGGCATATCATACTGGTCGCCCTCTGCTGGCGAAGAAGCCAGTCCACCACAGGAATACAAGTTCAAATCTCCACAGTATTTCCTGTTCGGGTTGGGCATCACTTAGCGAAAAAACTGGCTGTCCTAAGACTTAATTAAGAAAATACAAAGTGCGGGATATCGTATCCCCCTCTGAACCTGCTCGACTCCTGAAAAATCATGTACAAGAGTCATGAGACATTTGTATTTTCCTGTCAACCAAATATCACCACTAATAACCATTGCAAATCCAACAGGGGGAGACAGAAATCCATCCTTTTACCTCAATTTAGTTTGGACCGTATTTTCGCAGGTAGTCCAATTTGCTCCTGTATTACATTCGGATTAATTGTGTAGCCCTCTAACGCCAACACAAACACCTGCACATGTTGAGCCGCCACCCCCAACTGGCAGTGCTCCCTGAACACTACCCACAGCAGATGGTTTTGCTACGGCTGAATTGATTCGTAGTGACCATGCCCTCCATTTCTTCCAGTTCAGCTACCCGCACCATGACAAAAACACACGCGAGTCTAGCCACCCACCATTTACAGAGACAGACCGAGATTTGACATTTTGCCACCCACCTCAGGGGAGCGTCCTTGTAAGTCAAGCTGCTTCAATCAGTGGGACAGGTACAAACACTGGGGCCACGTGAGACATGGCAGATGCAAACAACTATATGGTTCGGAAAATAGCCGCGCTGCTGCTGTGCAGATGTTCTGACGACCCCAGGAATGATCCCTTTGACCACGGCCTGCCTCTCTTTCTCTTTGGGGGCTTGCCTGCTTAACAATGTATGAGATCTGCTAGCAGTGATGACAGATACGGTGCTGCAGTGAGGTGAGATTTATCATGGATAGGAATATGGAACTGATCACTGATTTCTTATTGATATGAACACTTTTTTATAAATCAAACACTTAACAAAGAACTTAAGTAGCAATCAGCCTTTACATTTAGCTCGAGGCTGTTTTAAGCCTTTATTAACAATGAATGTAAACATGAATATCTTATTTAAAAATCCATTCATTCATGATCTCCCACTAAATCCACGGGCCAGCAGGTGCCCACCTGGCAACTCTTAAGTGCAAGGGCAGGAACAACCCTAGACAGGGCACCAATCCATGGTAGGGCACACACACACTCTCTTTTACTAACTCACTAAGGGCCATTTTAGAGACACCAGTTAACCTTACACACATCTTTGGTCTGGAGGAAACCTGAGTACCCAGAGTAAACCCAAGCAGACATGGGGAGGACATGTAGACTTCACACAGAAAGGACCCAGGCCGCTCCTCCCTGGGATTGAACCCTGGACTTTCTTACTGTGAAGCAGTGGTCCCCCCCCCCCCAACAAGCCCTCGTGCTGACCATATTTAAAAATCTAGTTTTCCTGTAATATAAATAGACATATATTTTTTACACCAATGATGTGCAAGGTAGCACCAATACAATTTGACCAAATCAGCAAATCAGAATCCAGCTATCACCCGTCTTACATGCATGCCAACGAATTCGTCAGTCAAGCCTTCCAAAAATCTATCTGCCAAATTATTTTATCTATCCATCAATGCAGAAATAGCGTCGTTTAAACTGGTTCTGCATCCTGTGAAGTTCTGCAGGGAAAAAAAATAGTATATGGTTTCTTAGAACATAAGAAACAGCTGTAATGTAATTAGGAGTTGGAAAGCAAATTCACATGTCCTTAAGCAATTAGAGAACTGAAGAGTTGCCAGATCCTGTCTTCATTCGCTGATATGCATTGTTCTCATTTGCGCAAAAGACTCCAAACAAACAAAAACATTAACTACAGAAGTGAAGCATAAATATTTGGGGAAAGGGACAAAGAGGCAGCACAGAGTGAAAAGAGAAAGAGAGAGAGAGAGAAAGAGTAAATAACACCCAGATAAGTGCAATGACAACACAAACATACAAACAAACAGACTGTTTGTGTTCCTACTGGGTTTTAAGGATGAGTTTGTGCTTTTGAGTAAATGAACAAAGTGAAAAGACCTCAAACCCACAGCCTGGAATTATGACTCACTAAAGGTTAGAGGAAATAACCCAATAAGATCACTTACAAGAATGAGATATCATAAATAAAGACAATGCTCATGATCTGATTCATCCACCCAGCCATCTATCCATCACTTTAACCAAGTACCTACCTAAATATGTCCACCAACCAGTGTAGACACTCGTTCACCCATCTATCAACCCATGTATTGGCACATTTAGCCATCCATTCATATACCCATGTTGCTATTCCTTCTTCTATTCATCCAACAATCTACCTAGAAGCCAACCTTCCACCATATCTACATAGCCACTTATTTACTCAAACGTTCACATACAAAAATAACCACCCACCCATGTCACCACTCAACCATCCAGCCATCCCCAAACTAACTAAATGCATATTTATTGTCCTATCATTCAGCGAGTAGCCTAGGTACCCACGTAAGTATCTGTTCTTTGTCTCATCCATCCACCTATTAGCAACCAATTTCCTTACCTATGCAGCCGGTCAACACCCCCAATCCATGAATCCATAAAGTATTTTTCCATTTATTCACCTACCTACTGACCAACATAGGTAGTCATTCGTCCATGCAACCATCCAACCAACCCTTTCCATTTGTAATTCTTCCAATATAGCATATTCCACAAGCTACACCACCACCCGTGGTGGAAGCCCCGGACTAACTGGACTTCTTCTCCTAAATCTGCTTTTCATGCACTTCTGCCTTTAAGTCGCACCTTTAAAATGACAAATAACAATGATCGCAGAAACATGAGGGAGTGTTTCAGAGAAGCTGTCTGTTTTAATACGATACAGTTTGTCAAACAACATCCTGCTTCCACACTGCTGTTACACTGAAGTCCTCTCAGGTGTCGCAGCGTAGCCTCGACAACCACTCTTTTCCATCGGAAGGGATGTAGAATGAAATTGCTGAAAGAGTCTGGGCGTAAACATTTAAGGCATTATGTGGCATAATTAGGCCACTTGTGCTGGAAGGGGAGGGTGGAAAAGAGTGAGCGCTTGTCTCTTCGCATTTGCATGAATAACTATTTCCACCCCGTTTCTCCCTTGGCGTTTCGGATGTATTCACTTGCAAATCAAACGTGTTTATTTCTTCTACTGATAAAATTTCTGCCACCAGCACAAAGCAGGAGCCCGTCTAGCTTTAAATAATAGATAAGGGTTGTGCTGGGCGATCAGGAGGGAACGCTATCTTGGAGCCATCATATCTGTTGAAAATATGCCATCTGTTGTGGCAACAAAAAGAAAAAAAAAAACCTCTCTCTTCCAGCACAGGCACTTTTACAGCAGCATGTCCCCGGTAAAGCAGACAGCATCATAAGGCTAACGTTATGATGTCATAAACTCATGGCAGATGGCCATGCATTTCCGGGAACTGTCTGTGTTAAGTAGCACAACCACGTCGCATGGCTGGAATCTCTTAATGACACCTGTTAAGGTTTGATCGCAGCTAAAAAATGATGGTGACGCTTTAAAAACATTGTGTGTGTTAACATAAGTTTAATAATCCGATCATAATCAGAGTTGTGCAGTTATCCGATTCTTCAGGAGGCCAAGCAAACAGCAAAATGCAACAAAGAGTTTTATCTTAGTACTCGAGGCTTCTGTACTCTGTATACAGAATGGTATAAAGAAGCAAAGATGCTTGCCAGGTCTTCTTATTCTATGATTGTTCTATTACTTTTGCTTTTTTAGGGCTTGCTTCCATAGAGCTGGTTGCCTGTTTCTCTCACGTAATCTGGCAACCTAAAAATTAAATGCAGCATATGCAAAATGCCTACAGATAATTTTGGAAGACAATCAAACACAGTACCGTGTATGCTCAAGGAATCAAGTAGTTGAGTCGTATTTCTGTGAGATCACTGGCTGCTTGTAAAGTATAAGTAGAGTCATGTAAAGCCGAACTGTCCCATCTGTGCATGTAAACTTGTTGATCGGCTTATTTACAGGATACTGTAAATGGGACTTTGGGACTGTGGTAGCCTAGCGGTTAAGGTACTGGACTCTGGACCAGGAGGTCCAGGGTTTAAATCCCACCTCTGTCAAGCTACCACAGTTGGGTCCTTGAGCAAGGCCCTTAACCCACAATTAAGATTGGATTGTAAGAGTGTATCAGTTGTAAGTGTCTCTGGATAAGGGCGTCTGCTAAATGCTGGAAATGTAAATGTACTGAATGAAAAAGGCATTGGATAGCACCACTATAAATATGTACAGTCACATATTTCAGAAACTTTGGATATATGGTTTAATTTGATTGTATTATTCATTAAAACGCAATAGGAAAACATTCGGTACAGTACTGTACAATACAGTAACGTTTATATTTGTCTTTTTATAAAACATGTTTTCCTTCAGCATGTGTCACAAGGCCACACTTGTACTAATTCAAACACCATTGTGTGGTGTGCTGCGTATGACTCTGGATTCGACCCCGATTTAACACTTGAAATAGGTTAAAGTTTAAAAATTCAAACTATCTTACACAATGTTCAGAGCACACTTTGAGAGCATGTCTTTCTTCTCAGCAAATTACACCAATAAGTACAAAGTAATCTGAGAGATGGCAATAACAGACTTTTATAAATGTAAAAATTTCCATCACATTGTGTTGTTTGTGCCTGTCTTTAACACTGTGGTACCTTAAACCCATTGTATTTCTTAGTGAAAGCTTATCATACCCAATACACTTCTGCTATCTCGGCATGTCACATCTAAGCTGTCAGCGCCGTCATGTTTTTGTTTCCATGAACAAAAGCTGTCGAAAGCCCTGGGAACTCGCGTCAGGAGACCAAAGCTCTTAAGTGAAGAAGAACAGCTTTGGGAGAAGAATACAAATGAAAAAAAAACCTTGAAAATCAATAGCTAGATTTCAGTTCATAAATGACCTTGGATTTCTTTCTCTTATTTTCTGGTGAACAGAAACCTCGCTTTGTCCCTCTGCATTGCACCAAGAAAAACCATGACAGCCATGGTCGGCTGTCTTCATCTGAAAAAAAACAGAGCTCGTGATAAGACGGGACTTGATGACCGTGTGACTTTCATAACTGAAATGACTGGAGGGGGCATGAATTCCCCCTGCTTAAAAGACGAGGCTGTATCCATAATGAATGGGAGTGACGTTAAAATGATCCTCATAAATCTGACCACTACACTGCATAAAAGAACATAATAAATCAAGCTACTATACCATGCAGCACCGCCGAATCAGGGGTAGGACTGTTAGCTAAAACCTCGACATAATTGTAAACACTGTTTTACCACAAGGGCACAGAGACCAGGACTCAAGCACAGGCACAGCCGCTCACTGCTTAGATCAACAGGTAATTAACAGAGAAAGAGAGTCTGGGACTGGGGAAAGGATGGGTCCATGGGTCATGTCCACCCTATCAAACACCAACATTGGGCAACTATAAACTTATCAATACAAAATGAGATGACAGTGCAATAAGACAATAAGGTTTTAAAAAGCAAAGAAAGAACAAAAATAAATGAAATGAAAAATAAATAGGAAAAAGACATAACAGAGAGAAGATTAAGCACTGAAAAAAAGAAAATTTAAACAAAAAACTAAGTGAAGAAATGAAACAAAGAAAATAAAAGACGGCATTAAATGATGAAGGAGGAAAAGAAAACACGTTAATAAAACAGAAACAAAAAAGAGAAAAAATGGAATGAGCCAAACTAAACAATATAATAATAAGACAAAAGGTAAAAACAAGGAAATTAATTTAAAAAAGCGAAAAACTGAAGTTAACGAGACAAAGAAAGCAAGATAAAAGTGAATAACAATAAAAGGAAAGAAGACAATGAAATAAAAATAAGTTCCAACTGAAAGTAACAATGCAAAGAATAAAACAAAGAAAATATAATAATAGACCAAAAAAAATTAGAAACATAGATAAAGAATGACAGAAATAACAAAAGGATAAGAAATACAATGGAACACAGAGGAGAAAGGGAACAAATATGAAACTATAAAAAAAAAAGAAATATATCTGTTTTGTAAGAATGGTAAAAAAAAAAAGCCCAAAGGACAAAAATGAAAAGGAAAGAAAAGTTAGAATCAAGGTGGGAGAAACACATGCAGGAGTAACATTCATATAATAAGGTTGAAATAAATAAGCAAAACAGTAAAACATTAAAAGTTAAAACTGACGAAAGAACAAATGAAAGAATGAAGGAAAATAAAAGACGTTTAAATCATAAAAGTTACAGGTGACATGAATAGGGGTTTGCGATATTTTTTTAGGTTAGGTTAGGTTGCTTTCCTGTTTCAGTCTTTGTTTGTAGTTTGTATTCCTCCTGTCCACCACAGAAATCTATGTCATGAGTTTTTACTAAAGAACTCCAGTAACGAGCGGAGTCTTCACTGGAGTTTCTACTCTTCTTAGCAACAGCATTCCTTCAGCCTGGAAATTTGTCTACAGCTCTGCTATGTTACGTTTCTAAACTCGTCACAATTGCGGCTAATTGACAGGCCGGTGGAAGAGTTTGTCCAGCTTTCACAGTTGGTAATGAGCTAACTTCAGAAGAATGCTCGACTTTCTATATGACAAGAAAGAAAGGCAGTGTTTGAGTCTCTGCACTTCGGGTGGCTTGTTTAGAATGTTGTTGTGTACAGCCTATCGCATTTGCTGGGTGTGTCCCATTACCTAGTCTGCGTTCTTCTAGCTATCTGAAAGCTTCCTAGTGTGTGAAAGGACCAGAGTGCTTTATTAAATGTCTATTGGACAGACGAGCGGCGCTCAGGTTTCGTCTCTCGGTGTGTCCATATGGAGGACATGGTTTCTCCGTTGGCTCATGTCCAAGCGCATGACCCAGACTGCGGCTCTCCGGTGTCACGGGGTCACGGTGTCGAGAGGTGTCAGGGACTCGGTGGTGGTGGATGTCATGTCAGGGACCCTCAGCTGAGCAGAGAGTCTACATCCATCACCTCAACCTATTCAGCTAAACTTATGAGAAACGCCCTTCAGGAGCCACACAGATGATAATTCGGCTCAGTGACTGACAGGGCAATTAGATTTACAATAATGAATAGATGGATAAACGCGAACGTAGGTGATGGCAGAACAGATGGATGCCAAGCTAGTCAATTTAGCAACGTTTCGATGAATAAAGGGCAACCAGGAGTTTAGGATAGCCATGATTTAGGCATGAGCAGGAGTCATATTTGAAGGATGAATGAAAGAATGGGTTACTGGATTGCAGGTGCAGTGGAGGATGAGGATGCAAGTGGATGACTAGATGGATGGATGGAGGAACAGACTGATGGAAAGGTGAATTAATGGAAAGATGAGTGGGTAAAACATTGCATATGTTTCAAGTATAATTGAATGGCTGGATAGATGGATGGTGGACAGATGATGGGTGGATGGGATTGATGGGTAAGTTGGTTGGTCAGATAGATTCGTTGCTGGTTGACTGCATGGACGATTGGAATGTAGACAGACAATGGATGGATGGATGGATGGATGGATGGATGGAATGATGCATAATGTATGTAGGTGGATGGCTAGCTGGATGAATTAACAGATAAAAATGGAAGAAAATAGTAAATAGTAAATAGTAAATAGTTGCATCCACAAAATTAATGACGTAGCAACTGTTTGAGTAGTAGGAAAAAATTGCTTATTGTTGCTCGGGGATGTATATATGGAAAGATGGATGAGTGGGTTAGTGGGTGAAAGTGTAGGTGGATAAAAGGATTAGTTAGGTGGCTAGATGGATGGGCGATGTTTTATTCCCTTCCTAAATGAAATATAGTCACATCTTAATTTGATGGACTGATTATTTATTAGACTGCTGGTGGATGGGTGGATGGATGGATGAATACTGTATGTAGACAGATATTTGGATGCCTAGACTGAGGCACAAGTACTAGCTGGCTTTTTTGGATGTACAGGTAAATAGGAAGGAAGGAGGGACAGGAATAGTATAAAGCCCATGTGTATGGATGGATGGATGTATGGATTTATAGAGCAATGAGTGTGTTGTTAAGTAGGTCCGTAGGGCATGTACAGGATTGCATGTGCAGACAGACGATGGATGGATGGATGGATGGATGGACGACATACCTGGTTACCACATACAGGTCATATAGCCCAGAGTACCCAGAGTAAAGGCACATGGATACTTGGAGGACATGTGAAGTACACAATAAGTAACAGGTCAGCTACACCTATGACAACACAGCTAGCCATGAGCTACAGTTGTGTGATCACCATCAGTATAGTGAAGTCCAGTGTGGTTCGGTACAAGCAGAGTGCTGAAAGCTGTCTTTGTTTGGTTTGTTTCTGGAGTGATTTCACTCCCTCTGTCTGTGTCCTTCATTTTCCATCTCTGAAGGGTTTGCTCAGCAGATGGACAGAGCTTTTAAGAGACTATGTCTTATCTTGTTATTTCTTTGCTAAAGTTCCAAGTTCTCTGAACTTTCTGTAGCACTCTCTCGCTCTCTCTCTCTCTCTCTCTCTCTTTCATCATGTTTTTTTCCTCTATACACGAATCGTATCTCCGTCCCTTTTTAAACTTATTTATCTATTGACTCTGTGCGGTCTCGAGGAATCTGCATATGTGTGCCATTGGTGCTGAAGAGGCGCTTGATCCACCCTGCCCCTGACTAAAATGACATCCACGGTGGCGTTTTGATCCAACAGATTCAACACATGCATCGCATCAATAATTCATGCCTGTCTTTCCCAAGTGTGATTAGAGGTGGCCTTCTAAATTGCCTCCCACACGGCGGCGCAGAGACACAAAGTAAAAAGCAGTAACAATAACCTGAGGCTTTTGCAGGGCAGTGCTGCTGTGTTACAGTGATGCAGTGGTATACAGGGGACTAGAATATCAGTTTAGTATGAGATAATAAAAACGATGACACACACAGTTTTAGTCTGTCACACAGATCGAAGGTCGAGGTCAGAAACGAAATAACCCACTTGGGGTTGATCTTGCTTATAAAGTAATTTGCAGATACATTTGAACACATCATTTACAGTATTTAGTGATGTTTCACCGTTCCTGGGACTTTCAGTCTGTCAGGATTTTAAGATTTTTTTAAAAAACAACAAAGATTTATGCCAGGGTTGTGGGGTTGTTGACCAGCCCCAGAGAGCACACAGTACATGTAGTTCTAATTGTGCCCTGGACGGTATGCCTGACCTTCTACGAGCTAAGTAAGAGTCGCTGTTGGAAGATGAGCTTCCCCTCCATCATACATATGTAGTGTGGACTGCATAAGACATCCCATCCAACTGGCAGGCACTATTGGGACTCCCGATCAGCTCTAGTCTATTGGTATGGCACGTATCAGCTTATACAATAAGTCCTTTATATTGCAAGCTCAGCCATGGTTCCTCAGGAACTACTGCTTCCAGCAACGGGTTTTCCCTCGAACTTACATGAGCTGCTGTTTTATATTTTGGATATTGGAATATTAGGGTTGATCCAGTCTAATGTTTAAACATGAATTCATTTCTCTTAACCGCAATGTGCTCCGTAAAATGAAGTGCATTTTTGTATTTCTAATTGTGTATTTATATACTACATAGCACGTATCTATATCTATATCACAACAAATCTCTATACCGATATTTTCATTGCGTTTTTTAGGGTCACAAACTTAACACATTGGGACACACACCCACAAGCAGGGCAAGACCATTTTTTGAGCTCCGGAGACTCGTCATTGATTGGTAGCGAATATTTGAAGCCTCTTTTTGAAGTTTTTTTAATTAAAGCTATGATAATGTCAAAAACTACGTAATTAGCTTCTTGCTAATGACGCTAGCATTTGTTACCAGTCTAGCGAGCAAGTGTATCAAGTTTTTATTGCTTACCTGTTTTTGGTGCTAACTATGATAGCGAATATAGTGTTTTCTAGAGGCTCCAGAGGCTGTGAGCTTTATAAAGGCTTTAGTTTTCGACCGTTTCATTTTGAGGAAATGCCTAATGAAGCCGAATCTATGGCTCATTGCACGACCGCTATGCTTTTTGTTTTGTTATTTTATTAACCATGGTTCTATTATATTGGTACATACTGTAATATATAGCTTACCTGATCACGAGATTCCCTTCGTATTTTCTTCATGTTTTATTTATTCAGAGATATTTTTTATCCCTTACAAATAATATGTGGTGTTGAGTCACTTATAAAAACAAGTATGACCGTTTAATTAGTTCAGGTTATCAAAAAATCGCTATCTACTCCACAGTTTAAAAACGTTGTCAACTCCGTAACATACATGAACAACCCTAGACGGGGCGCCAATCCATCGCAGGTTTACACACACACTTGAGCCACTTTAGAGACACCAATTTGCCTAACATGCATATATTTGGATTGTGCGAGGAAATATGAGAACCTGGAGTAAAGCCATAAAGACATGGAGAGGACATGCAGACTCCATACAGAAAGAGCCCAGACCACCTCACTTAGGGACTGAACCCAGAAACTTCTCCTTGTTTGGCGACTGTGCTACCCACCGAGCCACCGTACTTACACCGAACATCACTGTAGTCACTTCAGGAAATACAGACCTATTTATTATATCTTATTTCATGAATTTGTTAATAACGTACTGCTTTGCATAAGTGTGTCCTGTTTAGAAGACTTCACAGACATTACTAAATGTTTAAAGAAAGAATTATGGCATAAACGATATTGGTGTCCATTTGTTCGATTTCTTCCAGTGGGTTTGAGCAGCTATGGATATTTACAGATATGACCGGGTTATCCTCTGTACCTTATCTGTAATCTAAATTCTAATTCAATCAAGCTGTACTGCCCTCCGGGTCTTATTATTACACATTATGAGCAGCTTATGTACCCGTTTAAATTAAACACACACTTACATCATGTCCCTTTCTTGCTCCTCTAAGGCCGGCTCTGTGCTCACCGTCTGGCTCTGATGTGGAAACAATTTATCTTCCTCATGGTGTGCCCCAAGTAGGACTTTGCCTGTCACCGTTACTGATTTAGAAGCATAGACTCAATTTTCTTGCTTCCGCCATGAATGTAGAGGCATTTTAGACAATAAGGGGGAGCATTATGGAAGTTGAGATTCAGGAATGTTCAGGAACCGCCATGTAAATGTGTATAAATCCATGGATTCGACTTGTATGCTAAATGAACAGGTGTAGTTAAATGGCTACAGATGTGGCCCTCAGGTGGCTGTTCAGTGCTGTTGACTTTAAGCAAAGATAGCATTCCTTTTTTTTAATTATTATTATTCATGCATCTTAGAAAACATTTTCCCTTTCAGATTGTTACTTCACTTTAATTAGCTCCCTCGTATGTAACATGGGAGCATTTCTTACTAATAGAGAAGCAGTCTAGGACAGTGCCGGTGGCTTGTTGGTAAGAGCCAGATGCTGGAAACAGACATCAGTAAGGACCTGGGTTTTAGTCCCAACATGATGCAGAGGACCGTGCATTTATGGAACCTTATGCTGTTCTTTAGTCTGCCAATCAAGCTCCAGACCCTACCCTCCACTGCCAACCTTATCCTTATCTTCAATAAGAGCGATCACTCATCCAGGTCACAGTGGACTTACAGCGGGTACAGCCAGGCGTAGGTCACCCTATACCCTAATGTGACCCTAATTACAGCTTTATTGTGGGATGGGGCTGTTGTTTCAAATATGTCCAGAAGACATTGTGGAAAATAACGTTACGAAATGAAGAAGGTAAGAACCTGGTTATTTAATAAATGAGCTCTGATTCTCACGGTACAGACCGTTTATTAACAGTAAAGATCTAAATGCATGAGTAACAAGGAACGTATATATTAGCTATGCTCCGATCATGTTATATGTTGCTGGTTCCCATCACCCATGAGTGCCCATTACTGCCGGTAATTTGTCCAGTTTAGTTATGACGAGAGCTAGTGGCTACGTGATCTGGAAAAAAGGAACAATAAAATTATCTTAGAAAAAAACATGTTTTCACTGACTTTTTCCAGTAACAAAAACCACAAAATACTTGCAGGCACAACTATTCTTCCACCACTGAAAAAGGCTGGTCATCTATCCCGATGAATTCAGTTATTTTTCGGGTTATTTGCTTAGCCTTCTGACAGTCACGCTCATACTGGCGAGTGTTGGTCCGGGAGCCTTTTTAAATTCTCTGCAGTGAGCCTCGAAAACTCACTATACTAAGCCAAGTGTTTGTTCTTTAACTGGTGTTTTAAATTAGTTGTGTTGAAGCATTTTAATCCGCTTCCCCCACAAGGTATTTTTTTTGTTGCAAGTGTTTAGTTGCACCTTTACATCACTCTCACAGATCGTGTAAAAGTTCCAAATGGCAGACATGTTTGTTTATGACTTACCGCTGCGTGTAATGGAAAGGGGGCGGGTACACAACACTGCACACAGGGCGTCTTTGTGCTGCAAAGTACAGATCGGCAAGGCAACACCACTAACACCACTAATATAAATATATATGCACACACTGCTCACGTGAATATGATTTCAAAATGAATATATAATAAATAACACATGTAATGAATATAATGTGGTGAGAGATTTGTATGTTCAGAACACCTCTTGTTGTTGTAACCATTCATATATATAAGTACGTGTGTGAATATGTTTATAAAAATCTCACACTTACCACATCCTAGCATTACATGCGTACCCTTCGCAATAAAACTCAACAAAAGTATTCCTGCTTAATCTGTAACAGTAATTTCGAAGGCAGACCACAAGCGAGCACATTATGCATGTTATTTTATCACCTGCGGTGAACAATACACCATCCACAGCAGGATTTGTTCAGTCCCATCTTCCGGGACCCAATGTCACCCCTACGCCTACAACCCCAAGCAGGCTTTTGAGCAGTGGGTGGGGAAGGAAACGAGCATTCACACATTTCCCATATCTTTCACACATTGGGAGAGAGAAGCTTTCACTGCCACGTTGGTTTATAGTCTAGAGTATAAGATTTTTAATCATGTTGGCAAAGCTCATTCTCAATTTTTCTGGCAAGTCTGGCACCGGAGTACAGCAAAGTTTCACAGTTTAGTTCAGAATCACAAATTTCACAGGAGCCTATTTTTAAAATTAAGGAAAAACAGTCATGGTTTTCCTTTATTGGCTTTTAGGTCAAATCTAACAGGGGTTTCAAGGTCTTGCCATGACTCGATCTGGTTGGCTTGGTTTCACAATTAGCTGGTGACATAGAAAATGTTTGGAACTGGTTGAAGCAAAAATAGAATTGTATTTTATTCATCGTTTTATCTAGACTGTCCTTGTCACTGGCCAAGGAAGGGTGGCAAGAAAGTAACTTAAAGGATGTAAAGGATGAGGCATAGATGGCAAGGAAGATGGGTAACAACAAGACATGACTGAGAATTGTGCAGATGTAGGGAGCTATGCTGGTTGTCTACAATTAGGCACTGGAGTTGTTGTAAAAGTATTAAGATTTGAACAGAACTTTACCTTTGGATAAAAAGTTTTTGAAGGCCTCGGGATGGTAGGAGTGGGTTGCAGGACCTTTTAATAGTATCCAGGTAAATTGAGATAGTGTCTCATAAGCCTCCCTCAGGAGATTTGGATGGAAAAATAACTTTCTAGGCTTTGGGGTTGTTGGAGAAGGATTCAAAATCAGAAGGTTTCCTTAGGCTGCAGGAAGACAGGAACGTTCTAGATCTTGTAAGCACAGAAATAGTATCCAGTGATCTCAAGAGTAGGACTCAGGATGGCAGGAAAGTTATGGACATCCAGATGTGCAGATGGCTGGAATAGTATGCAAAGTGAGGTTCTTGTAGCACTGATGGGAAAAGTAGTATTTGGGGGGAGCAAGGACTCAGGTGAACAGAATCTGAAGCTGGGCCTAGAGCTCAGGAAATCTCAATGCCTAATAACTTGAAGCACAAAAATGTTTTGAATACTAAAAAGAAGGGTTTTTTTTTAAAAGCATGAATTAAATTATAGACGCATCTCATTTCCATGACAGAATAAAAAGAAAGCTGAACACCGAAGGTTATTTTCCTTGAAGCTCCATCAGATTTGTCCTCTTTGTCATTGACACATTTTGCTGTGAGAAAGCATGCCTGATTGCACAGGGAATACGGCCGCAACTGGCACGTCGCAATAAGAGAGCACAGATAATAGAGGCTCAAGACAGTGATCGTGTTTAACCTCAGCCGCTGCTACTACACTTGCGCTCGCGTTTCTGGAAAGAGGTGAGACGCAGGAGCGTGGCCGGCAGCCATTAATCTCCAACTCGGAGTGCAACTATATTAGGATGATGAATGTGGTCGTGTCTCCTGACGAGGGACTGGGAGCTTGTGTCAAAGTGCAGGGGAAGACGTGGTGTAGTGGCTAGGGGGTGAATTGTGGATGGTTTGGTGTGTATGTGTAAGTCTTTTCACTTCCAATCCATTACTTACTAAATTACATGAGAATTTCAACGCTTTATTCTAAAATAATCTTGTGTTAATGATTTTGACCAATTGTAGATTCATGTAAGTGTTAATATGTAATAGGCTGAGCTTCGATAAAGACTGTCCTGATAATGGAGAGGTTTTTTTTAAGAATTTCCAAAATATTGTTTTCAGGCTTCAGTTTACCAGCAGTAAAGGAGAGTACACTCAAGGTAGACATTTGAAAATTGGCCATACTTTCAAGAAGTGAAAAAATATCAGCGCACCACCAGTATCATTGGTATCATCATCATCATCATCATCATCATCATCATTATTATTTCTATGGCACTTTTTACAGTGGTGCATTGTCTCAAAGCAGCTTTACAATATTATATTATCTTAAAAGGCCACTCCCAAACTGAGCAAGCAACAGTGGAAAGGAAAAACTCCCTGAATATAAAAGGAAGAAACCTTTGGAGGACCAAAACATAAAAAAATCTTCCTTGGGTGGCCTAGATGTTAATTGAAATAATTAAGTTGTAGTAATAGTAAAGTAGTATAGTGATGCTGAGGTGGAGGAGCATCTAAGTGTGTGGTGCTGGAACTGGTACCAGAACATCAGCTCGGAGAGAAAAGAGAAAATGTAGTTACTTTTAGGGTAATAGGAGCGCAGAGTCTATTAAGTATCACTTTAAAATGGAACGTCATGGGGACCACTTTAAATTTCCTAAACACTAAGGTTGGGGTAAAATAAATGTGCAAATAGTTTTTTATTTTGCTCATAAGAATTTCCTTACCTGTTGGGCTTATTAACTGCAAAGGCATTTTACTCTCTGCTAATTTTTACCCACAATTCTGGAGCCAAATAGCCATGCATGCTTAACTTCTAAAAGCGGCATTCCAACCAGATCTTAATTCTGCCGACGATAGGTACCATTTGGGTAGCGCAGCCATGGTAACAATGATAATACTTAATTATTATAACCAATCTCAGACACAGACACACGTGTCCCTGTGGGCTGAGCCAGGACTACTGCTGGAAGGATTCAATTTCACAGCTGGTTTGGGAACATCATGGGATCCCCCTGGGGATCTCTGGCTGAATATGTAGAAGCCTTGGCTGACTCTTGGGCTGAGCATACACTAGAAATCTTTGATAGACCCTCTCAGTTCTACACGGTTTTTGTTACAGACTGTGTTATTGCATATTTATTAAGTGCAACTGCAACTAGATTCCTTTGAGATTATGTCACATCAGCATGTACTGAGCCTTTAAACACCTCTATGTTTATGTACCCAGCTGGTCAGGCGATCTCTGTCCGCTTGGTGTGCACCAAGGTTCAAATGGCACAACTTTAAATGGACCACATACAAACAGAATAATTGCATTTTTAATCGAACCAAACTTGCCAAATTTGAACACACCCTAATCTTGAGCACGGTCTTGTATTCTCACCTCCAGCCCTTGCGGTCTGTGCTTGCCACTTCAGACTGAACAGAACTGCACATGGGTACATACAGTACCTTCGTCCATTCCACTATTACTCAGCTCATTATTTCACAAAATGTGTTTACTCACAAAAACCTTTACCTCCTGCAGGATCTAATCTAGATGTGGATATCAAACTTTCCCTCATATCCACATTGACAGGTATCAGCAAGTTTCTTGTCTCTGTTTCTCGTGATGAGGCTAAAGAGCCAATCTGAATTTCCAATCATCTGGGAGAAATGATGTTGCTTTGCCTCTTTATTCTACTTCTCAGCCGTGTGCGAGTGCCGTACTTCATCTCGCGCTGATTATAACGAGCAGGAATGCGTTCGGGAAGGCAATTTCCAAGCAAATGTTCGTTTAGGTTCTCCTTTCGCATTTTCTCCTAATGATGCTAGAGCCAGTCATGAGAACAACGAGCCAAGGCCTCAAACAAGGCATGTCAGGGTCAGATTAGCACATGGGCACTGATCTCAACTATATACAGAGAAAGCAAATTACCATGAATGCAGCATGGGATGTACAACATGCTTTTAAAGACTGTAATTTACTGTAAATGTAATGTCCACTTTGACCAGACTTTACTTTAGTCATGTTTTTTATGCTGCTATAATGTCAATATATATGGCAATTTCACAATTTCAATTTGAGGAAATTGAGGACCCATCCTTGGGTCCTACACCACATCTATCATCTATCATTTATCATAACAAAAACTGCATGCAAACGACAATGAAAAGAGTCAGAGACAGCACCTAACACATGTGTGGAACACTACCACCTACCAGCATCCATAATATCAACTCATTCTTATCAATTACGATTCAGAGGGAAACGATTATCCATGCATCTCGATTCGTTTTTTTCCATCATTTTTTTTTCTTTACCATGTGACTACTTGAAACAAATTCAGGATGAATTTAATTCCATTTTTTTTATTAACAAAACAAATGGAAGCAATTTCGCATATTTCAAAAAACATATAAATAAATAATCAAATAAATATCTGCTCTTTTATATAAATGAGGTCAGCATTTCTAAGCATAGAATCAAAATCCCGAGGATCAAACACAAATTCAGCTATGCAGAGTTAAAAAGAACTAATTAGCATCTACAGGAAGGAGAGTCAAAATACTGAATGACTTCTTGTAAATAACAGAAAAAATGCATTGATAGACAGTATTAGGAACAACACAGAAGATTAGCCAGATGAAACAGAGACTCATGTGGTCCATTTTATATAGTTATAGGTTTGAGAGACTATACAGGTACAGGGGAGACTATAAATAATAATAATAATAATAATATTAGGCTGAAATTATATAATGCCTTTCCTAAGCTCAAGGATGCTGAACAAAAAAATGACAGTGATAGAATCAGAGGAGGAATAAATGAAAAAGATTGTTTTTTAAACGGGCTTTAAATAGAGACAGAGAAGCGATATAATGGAGAGAAGGGGGAAGAGCGCTCCAGAGTGTTGGGGCAGCGACAGTGAATGATCGCCCACCCATAGTGGAGAGCCTAAACCTGGGGACAGCAAGAAGATTTGAATCTGAGAACCACAACCGACATGATGGTGAATAGTGTCATAGTGTAGTGATGGAGAGAGCCACTAAATACACAATGTGAGGATGAGGGTTTTGTATTGAATACGAAAAGTAAAAGGGAGCCAGTGAAGCTGTTTTAGACCCGGAGTGATGTCAGCGCAATGAAAGTCAAACCCCGGCAGAAGCATTCTGATGGAGACGTTTGACGTTAAAGAGGCAGATTTGGAGAGAGACTTGATGTAAGACTCAAACGTCACAGGGGAATTAAAAATGACGCCAAGGTTCCTGACCAGTTTGAAGGGTTTCACTGTAGCACTACCAATATAAAGGACAAAGCTGGAAAGAAAGAGGAAATTGCAAATGTGGTGCCTATATTGATGAACTTTTGTAAGGGTTGAGCATAAGAAACATAGACTGTTATCAAGATTGTATC
>JAUZST010011656.1:0-11801 GCA_034779995.1 Parotocinclus haroldoi
TCGGCCGATTCGCTCCCTTTCCAGCTGGGGGCTTTTCCCTCATTTGGGAGACGACCCAGCTGCGCCTTTCCCCTTTAATTTTTGTACTTCGGGAAGCCTTTTGCTTCGCCTTTTGTGTTATCCCGCGTTACTCATTGTCGTTCATTCCTCCTGTCCTGCACCCTTGGGTCCTACCCCCCATTTCATAATATTATCTTGTTAGCTCAGAAGAAAATGTTAATGAGGACAAGACAGTTGATATCAGGAGCAACTTGGAGATAAACATGATGGAGCATTGACATTTTGTGTCCTCCATGGTCAGGAAACTCCCCAGATCTTAATCCCAGTGTGAACCTGTGTGTAAATGTAAAAACAGAGGGATGACAAACAAAACCCAGAAATTGTGATCAAGTCCAAGGACTGATTATTTAAGAATTAGGTTGGCCTCATTCATGATTTTGCCCAGACGCTGATATCCAGTATGCTGTCTTAAAGAAGAAGGGTCAACACTGATTATTAAGTCTGGATGTATTTGTCTATAAAAGGTAAATAAATGAAAGCTTATAATTGCACTTCATTACACAATATAAACACCTTATAGATGGTTCTTTTAAAAAGCTGAGACAGCAAACTTTGTAAAAACCAAATTTCTGCCATTCAAACTTTTGGTCATGACTGTACAAATAACCATGAACCAGAAACACTAAGGTACTGGTCCACTTTTTCATTGGCTTTATTCTTGATGTATTTTAAAAGATGCAGGTTGTGATAGGACAAGTGCTCTTGATTAGTACATATGGAATAGTATTTTGAATTTATGGGCAAACTTAAACGCTATTAACAAAGCCTCCACAGCTGCATAGATCTTCTACAAATGTGTTGACATTGGAAGCCTGAATTGACTTAGTGAAAAGTTTGCAAATCATATGCATAATGATAACGAGCTGGGTTCGTGATAACAAATAAGAAGCTGATAATCTCACACAGAAGCGGCAAATGGAACCAGGCTGGAAAAACGCTCAAAAGAGCCAGTCACACTGGAATCAGGCATTAGCAATTTTTTAATTTATTACCTCAGCCTTTAGCTTATTGTACCCTTTCTAAAAAAGGGAACGTTATCGTCCTTCCCTAATTTTATCAGCTGTTGTTATTTCCCTAATGACAATCTCTAATACTTTCCAAAGATCTGCCAAATGACTCCCTGATTTTTCAGTTTCCTTTGATTGACTTAAAATATTTGAAATTAATAGGTTAATACTCACGCAAAAGCAATTATCTTTCAAATTAACTTTGAACCTGGTAAAGGATTAGACACAGATTTGTGGGTCTCAAGCCAAGGAGCAGTTGAATGATGGAAAATTAATTAACATGCTCTGACTCTGGTGTCCTCACTCAGTTCTGATTTACAGAGCTATGATATCAACATTGCAAGTCATTACAGATTTAGTTCAGTAATCAAGAATAATTTACTGTGATTCTGATATCTGCTCATTTGCTGTTATTAATGTTATTAATGTGTGAAATAATTCTGATTCACAACTCAACCTACAACAAATTGCCATTTTTTTTATTACTCACTATATAAGGCTAATTACATGAAGCTTAGCTCAAGATGCAACAGAGGAAGCTAAAAGAGAAAGCACTGACTGCTAGACAGGCCTGTAAGACGCACTCAAAGATATTATACCCAGTTGACAGATTTTGTGAGGAGCGAATCATTGAACTGAGAAAAACAGATTGGGTTTTTCGACAAATTGCATGCCATCACAGCAGTTCTGACTGAATCGTTAGGAGGTGAGGTGTTGGGAGCAGTGCTTACATTAGGGCATACACACATGGGGAACAGGCTCCGAATGGCTCAGTAAGGGCACCAGTACAGAGGATCATTTGATCAGTTGACAAGCACAAGCAGCTCCCACAATTTAATTGTCCACCATATAGACACATGTGGAACCTTCCCTACACACCCCTGTCTCTGTCCGGAACATTTACAGGTACTTAGAAGGAAATTTGTTGCCATTGCGCCTATTACATGTCCAGCCATTGACAGCCCGACACCATTGCCTTCATTTGTGTAAACAAGAAACCTGGACTGCTATGGACTGGGAACATGTTGTCTTTAGCGACGAATCCATATTCTGTCTAGGATCCGACTATAGTCAGATGATATGACAGTCACCCCAGTGGTGAAACAATGCACACTAAGAAGGACACTAATTAGTGATATGTGCAAGACACCCTCTGTCCACTTGATGCCTCTCATGACAGGGGCTTTCCACTGCAATTTTGCTGCAAAATAATGTATCTGTAACACTTCCACTGGACGGCAGATTTATCACCAACTGAGCATATATGGGACCAGCTGGGGTGCCAGCTTCAGCAAATTATGAGTGTGGAGGATCTACAAGCCCAGCTGTGCACAAATGTATCCCAAAAGTAGCTTCCGAGGGCCTTTTTTGAGAACAGCAAAGGAAGCACTTTGGTTCACCCAAGTACAGAAAGGGTTAACGTGCTGTTTTCTCAGAGCCTCATGCACATTTAACAGTTTCTGCAGGCTTATTAGATCCTGGTACTTCTGAAATAGACAGTTATATTAGATTGATAATATAGATTCATTTATTGTCATTGCTCAAGGCAGCAAAAAGAATCTACCAGAAGTTCAAGTAGCAACACTGTGCCAAAACAGAAACAGTGAAAGAGCTAAAAGTCTAATAAATATATGAAGTAATATATAATGTAAGTAATATATGAACATATTTATGGGTAATATATACAAAATATGAACAGAAATATGGATTTATATACAAATATGCGTATACACGTACATAATACATAACAAGAAAAAGGATGCACTGCCACATAAAATACAGTTTATCATTCTATAAATGTGTGTGCGTGTGTGGTCACTGATCTACCTTCAGAGCCATTGCCATGCCTACCTCTCTGACAATCTTCCTTAGACCAGAGTTGGCTGGGGAATCCCAATCATTTAACACTTGTTTAATTCACTCAATTTGTAGAGTTGGCCACCAGAAGGGCAGATTAGAAATATAGTCGGAAAGATATTTAAAATTTTATTTCCCAATCAGCTCTGCTGTTTAGGGGTTTCATGTTACAAGTATAAGTAACAACTATAAGTACATAAGTACAACTATCATTAAATCCTATTTAGTTTTTTAAGGGTTCCTCAGTGGCTCCCTGTCTACTATGATATGAGTGTCCTAGTCATTACTGCTAATGTCTCCTATTAGCCTAGTCTCTCTGAGCCAGAGATCTATTACAGGATCCTCAGCAGAACTCATCTGGCCCGATGATCTCTATTCTGTCATTAAATAATCCCTTCAAGATGACTCAGTTGGCCAATGATTTTCATTAATTAAATAAACTCAGGTATGTGCTGCTGTCTGGGGAGGCCTCGTTCAAGCAGCTCAAGCAGGGACATGAAGCAGACACACACAATATATGAAGATGTAACTCCTATATCCTACCTATATCCAAAAACTGAATTAGAATTCATGGTTTTAAGTCATAGCTGAGCCCTGGACAGTGACTGCGTGATTTAATCCTGACATAAATCTGAAAATGAACATGCATGTAATCTCACTTGGCAATGCCGTTACATTGAGTGTTCAGTTTGGTGATTGCTTTATCATTTAACTATGATCAGAATGCTATGAAACTGGGTCAAGTATGTTTTATTTATTTATGTCTTACTAACTAAATTCTATTTGGGCACCAGTCCACTACATGGTCCATGTACGTATATAAACCAATATGGCATCTAATCATAATACATTTACAAAATTAATACATACTACACACAAGTATTCTTACTGGTTGTGTAAATGAGAGTGAATTTGCATACCCTCCTGTGTTTGTACTTTATTTTGACAGTGCTGAACACTGTTCCAGAGTTACAACTTCCCCAATCACTACATTTACACCAACCAGCACAACAAACTTACAAATGCAAATTACAAACTACAAATCTAAATTCTAGATCCTTTTCTGCTGTTTTAAGCATCTTGTTTGATTGTATGATGTTTTCATTTATTTAGAATAATACTGTATACTAGACTACTGCAAACTACAATTATCAAGAGACACTTGAGTGGTTTATTGGTCTACAAAGCTAGCCCCCAACGATAATTTCCTAGCCTTGTTAAGCATCACATATAGGCACGAGTTGCTGTATCAGAGAGTGTAAAGGCTGGATGGGAGATAATCTCCCACCACCTCAGAAGCAACCCCACCTTCTCCTCCCCTGGACTTCTGTCATCTCATATCACACTTATACCTGTGCCCCATGTTCTCCAGGGATACACACAGGAGCAGGAAAAGCAGGGTAAAGATGTGAAAAAACTAGATAACCTACTACTACTAAATATTAAATCTTCATTAAGGTCACATTTAAGTACATGCAAGTGTTTTTGATTGTCAATAAACCTTTGTCAGTTTGACAGTGCAGGATCAGTCATAAGCCATAACCTAAGCAAGGCAGATAAAGACAAGGCAGCGTACAGAGTAGAAATATGGTACAGGTTCTTTTGAACATATCATCTCCCTCGGGTTTTCAAGGTGGCAGTAACACTTCCCCCTGAGGGGCCGTCATGAATCTGTCAGCTGTCACCTTAATACAGCCCAAACAATTCCTTTTGCTACCTCACAAATTACAGGGCTCCTGTTTACACTTCACATTTTATGCTGTAATACTTATTTCAATTGTAACATATAGCTTGTCACTATGGAAATATATATTATAGCTGAAAATGTAAAGTTTAAACATATAGGTATGACCATGCTGCCCCATCTAAAATAACTAACGCCTATGGAGTGAATGTGGATAGTATGAAAGATCATGAAGTAGATGCTCCAGAATTCCCTCCACATTCAGCAGTAATGGTGCACGATAAGTGAGGGCTGCAGGGTGAAAGTAGTGTGAGAGGTGTGCTGGGGTTATCTGGAACTCAGAGGATTAAGAGTTGTGAGGTCAGGGCAGAGGACAAAGCACAGTTAAAACAAATCCTAAATTGTTTTCTACTCCAGGAGCTTATCCTTCCAGGCTGGGGAGAGAGAGGTGAGCAGGTCAAGAGAAAGAGTGATGCAAGTGTAAAGCAGATATGGAAAAATACATAGGTAGAATATGAGACACATAGGGGTCAGACATTGGTGCATGGAGTGATAAATACTAAAATCATCTCAGTGATACCTCATACTTGGAGAAAATATGAATGTGTACATGTGATTTGCCTTATAAAGGATATCAATTTCTAATTGCTAAAATGCATAAATTAAGCAAACAACAGAACAGATACATAGATGATGGGAGCACAGCTTAGGTGGAGCTAGAACTTATACCGGAATAACATATTAGTGTATAAATAATCTATGCTCCGAGCTCACAAACGGGAAGTATGGTGTCTCACAGGGGTCTTGCTGGGGCTGCTAGTAAGCTTATTTTCACTGTACAAACTCCCACTATGTTCAGTTATTTATAAACATGATTGCTTTGCAGATGATACACAATTGTATATACAGTATCAACCAAACCATAAGATGTCCTTACAATCATTGGCACCGAGGACTGTGTAAAGGAAATAAAAGATTTACGTAACTCAGATAAAACTGTGATATTACTAGCAAGACCCAAAGCTGCGAGAGACAGGTTGTCTACATCTATCCTAAGCCTTTATGACTGTTCAATAACGGCAAGTCCCTCTGTAAAAAAAATCTATCTGAATTAAAAAGCAATGACCTTAAGAGTGGAGAAAGAGGAAGGAAAGCTTGTATATCGTTGTCCTTACTAAAACTGTCAAAAACATTATAGCTTTATAGTGAGTAGTTCTGTACTTCCTCAGCCTGCAGACAGCATGGGAATCCTCTGTCATTAAAGACTCAAATGTTGACATCACCTGTTTGAAATCACATAATTAGCTTTTTCAATTTATTACTACCTTTTTCTATTTTTATTTTTAGAATGTACAGGTCTGAAATGCCATATGTTCACTGGAAAACCACACAAATTAGTGTATACACGCTTAAAATGCATAATATCATGACTGCTATACACTCATTGGCCATTTAATCAGTACACTTTCCTGGTGCCAGGTTGGACTCCATTTTGCATTCAGAACTGTATTCGTAGTGGTACAGCATCAACAAGGTGCTGGAAACATTCTTCACTTTAGTCCATACTGAAATTATAGCATCACAGTTGCTGCAGATTTGTTAGCTGCACATGCAAAATGTACTTTATTGGATTGAGATCTGGTGATTGTGGAGGCCACTTGAGTCATGTGATCTCACTGTCACATTTAAGAAACCAGCTTGAGATGATTTGAGCTTTGGGATATGGTGTGCTGGAAGAAGCATCAGCAATAAGTAAAAAGGGACTGAAATGGTCAGCAACCCATATACTCAGGTAGGCTGTGAAGTTCAAATAATGCTCAATTAGTATTAAGAGGTCCAAAGTATGCTGCAAAAATATTGCCCACACCAGCAGCCTGAACCTTTGAGATAAGTCAGGATGGATACAGGACTTCATGCATGCCAGATCACATGATATAAACCAGGTGTGTCCCACATTACATAACTATGTATTGTAAACCTCTATGGACTTCTAGCCAGCATTAGAAATACACAGAGATTATTTGGGGTGAAATAAGGCATTTTTGGAACGAGTAATTTGCTCTTTAACAGTACTAAATATAATTTAATCAGGCAGCTACACTGATTAGAGTTCATGTAATAATAAAACTACATGTTTAACATAAGCAAAAATGACCAAAGCTCTGAGCCACTGGACTCACTCAAGAAATCAAGAAAGTTGAACAGCGTGGGTTGAAACTAAGAAGACTTAATTAACAGCATAATTAAAAGCATAAAAAGAACCATGGCAGGATGTACATTTTGCATTTCCTCTGTCATATAAATAGTTTCTTAATGTACTTAAGCTGCTACTGAATAAAGAACAAATTGCTTCCTCGTGTTAGCACAGTCTTCAGAAACAATGCTGATGTACTTATTCTGGGAAAGGTGCCCAGGTTGGCACAATAATAATAGAAAATATAGTCATTTATGAAATAGCATGTGGCCTGCCACTGCCAAAAAGCTACATTAATAATAAATATAAGATGTAGCCTAAGGAATCAAGGAAGCTGGAATTGAAATTTAGAGATCTATATCTGTTATTTCAAACATGGTATGACGCATTCTCTGGCATTGACAATCAGCACTGCACTTATAAAAAATCTAAGACTGCTTGAGTTCCTTTGTGCTTTAGCTATGGAAAACATGACCAGTCGACTAGTAGTTCCCTAGGAACCGCTATTTCCACATGTATTAATACCACTGTTTTTGACAACAGTTTATTTATTTGGTTGTTTATTTGGTTTGGCTTCACGTCGCTATCGGCATTAGTGGCCATTTCAGCGACACACAAGGTTAACCTAACACGTACGTCTTTGGACTGTGGGAGAAAACCAGATTACCTGGAATAAACCCAAGTAGAAACAGGGAGAACATTCAGCAAGGACCCAAGACCTTTTTGCTGTGATGTGGGGGTGCTACCCACCGAGCCAACGTGCCACATCTTTTGACAACAGTAACAATTGTTTTAATTTATCACTGTGTAACTGTTGAGTATGATTTCAGTATCTTGAATATATTCTAGAAAGTCAGGCAATTTTTCCCATTGTGTCCTCACTGTGGAAGCCAGCGAGTAAGGTACCTGCAGAGGCCACAGTAAATGCTCTGCAACCAGTGGCAGTACCATTAAAGCATATCAAGTCCTTTTTTTAGCCCTGATCATATCACATTCTAATAGATTAGCAACCCTACCTGTTGGGAGGATTGTCCTCTGCCTTTACCTTTGCAGTCATGTAGCATACTTTTGCAGCTTCGTTTCATCAGCTCCCTCCTTGAGTGAGAAAAGCTCAGTGTCAGCTGGTTTGCATTATTCAGAACCCCCGGTCTACATTATTTACTTTCAGTAAGGTGCTGTCTAGGATCATAATTACCCAATAAAACACTCAAACACTTGGTTTTATAGAAAAGTTATGCCAGGGTTACAAAATATCCTTTGTTTTTAAGATGCAAAGTAAATGGTTCATGCATTTATATAATCTATAAACTTCAACAAGTGTAGAATACAGCAGCTCGAGTGCTATAATTTTAACATATTTAACATAACACTATGCATATATCTGTTATGCTGTTCTATTTAATATTTTATTTATCTGTTATTATTTGCTATTATTACTATTAATAAAAACTTAATTTGTACAATTAAAATCTAAGCCACCCATATTGAGTATTGGTCCTCCCAAGGTTTCTTCCTTATAACATGAGTTTTTTATTGATACTGTTGCCCTAGGCTTACTCATTTGGGATTGGCCTTTAAGATAATATAAAGCAGTGTATAATATTATAAAGCTGAATAAATGTATCTACATTAACATGCTGAAAAATAGAACTGAAATTGACACATTAAAGTGAGCAAACATGTTCCTGATGTGATTAGCCTCTGTCTGTCTTAGCACATGAGCCATGATGGGGCTTTTACTCCTGATGAAGAGGCTCCTCAATGAGAGTTGGCACTGCAAATAACAGGAAAAAGCAGCAGCCACCGCAGATCTAATCACTGCACAAAGCCTAGGATTTGACATGTGCTGCAGAAACTAGAGCCAATTAGTCAGGTGTATGTCTGACTGATGTGCTTGAACCAGATACAGACAGTGGAAAATGTTATAGTCTACAGGGGACCATTAATAGTCTCTCTGACATAGTTTCAGAGATCACTAGCACAGTTCTAACTGTTTATTAATTAATGAATAATCTAATATTGATGAAAGTGAACTGAAAGTCTGTTAAGGGCCAAAGCCATTAATATTTTGTCTTTCAGTAGTCCAACGTAGATTTCACATTCTTGTCTTCTTCCATTATAAAACCTCTTTTCAGTGGCAATGTTTGTAGTCTATCAGGCATTGTAACAAATATTTGTAACACTGAGGCTCAGCTGGAACAAGCTGACCATGTGATGAACTATCTGTCCAATAAGAGTTTAAATCTGTGGTGTAGCCAGATGAGCCAAATCAACCAGTGAGGTTGCCAGAGCATGTTAGCTACTGGAATGCACATTATCAGACAGTATTATAAATGAAAAGAGAAGGGACGCACATATTCACCTTCATAGACCTGGATCAGGCTGTGATTAGTGCAGTGTGTGTGAGGCAGAGAATCCAACTTCCACTCTAAAATCGTAGATGATCTTAAATGATTCGTAGGGAACTCATGAAATGAATTGATCTTGAATATCACACAAAAACATTGGATGCTGCACACACAGAACATAAAACTCGTGGCACATTTTACTCCGTAAATGTGATGCTAATGTCATGAGTAAATCAGCAGTGTCTAGTAACTGGACTGAAGAACAAGAATTGGTGACCATCATGTCACGTGAAATTTCCTATGATTATTATTTAAGAGAACAGCTTAATTTCACATTATAGTCTTTGCTGTGCAGGATTCAAGCTATTGGAATATGCAACAAAAGCACACCAGAAGGAAAAAAATCTAATGTTACTTTCCAGAACCTACAAAATAATACGATTTACTAACAGAATATTCCGTTTGCTACAGACTCCACCCCTGACCACCGAGCAGGTTCTCTAATTCCAGAGATCCTAATTTAGCAGAATTTAGAAACTCACCCCTTGGAGTTCAGGTACCTTTGTAGTAAATGGTGTAATCATTCATTGCATTTGATTAGAGGCAGCATCACATACCATCCACAATTCATTCTGTGAAATTGACAGTTGTGAAATTTCATCTTTTGTGTGATTTAGAATGGAGATTGCAAGCCAGGCTTTCTCATCCAACATCAGTGTCTGACTAATGCAAAAGTTATAATAGCTGCTCATATTAAAAAAAACACCATGGATTAAGAATGGGATGTCTCTTAAGTGCAGGAGCCTGCAAAGGCAAAAGAGAAAAATTTGGGCCAATATAGTGTAGTACTTAGAAATGCTATATGGTATAGTGTAATCTACAATTATTCACTAAATAGCCATAATACTGCACACAAACTGTATTTTATGTAATTGTAAATGTATTTTATGTATTTCCTTTATTCCACAATGTATCTCCTGAATTTGTGATGCAAGCAGGTTTTTTAGATGACACCTGGGAACTGACTAGCATGCAGAAACTGTGAAACAAGCATGAGGCTGTGAGAATCTAGCACATTTAACTCTGGTTTGCTTTTCTTGTTTCTCTATTTGGGTTAAGTAGGTTAGAACCCTTAATACGTAAATATGTATATAAAATATGTCAATACATTCTAGGGTTAGGGTTGTATGAGGCACATACCTAAATTTGCTTAAGATGAGGCTCAGAATTGTAAGGCAATTAAACTGAATTACAGACCACAGCAATGTTATAAACTTAACATTTTTATTAAACCTAGATTTCAGAGAAAACAGAGGTAGCACATCTGTGAAACAGTTCTAAGACCTTCCAGTCAGGCAAGAGAATAATTATAAACACAATTAATTTGTTAAGACTGCAATCATCTACAGTATCTGCTATTTTCTTTAATAACAGCAAAGGCAGAAAGCAGGCAAAATCTGTCAGAAAATAATTTGTTCCACATTCCATCAAATTCTGCCTGGAGGAACAGAGGGGGCAGGGGAGAGAGAGAGAGAGAGAAAATGGTGCTGTGTGGGGGGTGAGAAAGAAACAAAGACAAAGAACCCGTTTCAGATAACTAGTAAATGAAATATAGACGGCAAGATTTACAGGTCAAGTGCAAATATGGAGGCTAGACTGAAAAAGCTTTTAACACGTATCTAACAGAGCCTCCAGTCATCATCAGGTCAAAAAGCCACATGTACAGTCAGGCATACAATGTTTGCAGCTCAGCTCTGCACTAAGCATCACTGCATCTTAACAGAGCCACTCAATGTCTGACATATTAAATGATCATTTAAACATCTTCACAATTCCTCCATAAGGATCCACCTAATGGATTTTAAACACATTTAAGTCTTCACTCAAATGCAGTATAGTGTCATAAGGTTAAATGCACCCTTTAAAAGTATAGCCATTATTCCAACCTATTATCCACTGGATCTGTGGCATACAAACCTTTCATTTATTTACACAGGACAGGGTAGAGGCTAATCAAATCAGGTTATGGCTTTTAAGCTAATAAAATCATGCTTAACCTCCAGAGAGGAACAATGCATAAGACTGCTTCAGTCAGATTCGGTGAGACAATAAAGGAACTGCACATGTACTGCATATAAATACATACACACGTATATACACTGCTCACAAAATTTAGGGGATATTTCAGTTTGTGTTGGACATCCTCTAATCGTTCATCACTCCTCACAGGATGCTGCCTATGGGATGCTGGAGGCTGAACATTTTTGATAAGTGGAATATTGCCAGTCCAGCAGTGATACTAAGGTGTTTAAAACCTCCAGCAGCACTGCCGTGTCTGACCTACTCATACTAGCTCAACACAGGCTTACACACACAACCAGTGTCAGTGCAGTGCTGAGAATGATTCATCACCAAAATATTACCTGAGCTGTGCTGGTTCTGCGGGGGTCCTGACCATTAGAGAGCAGAGTAAAGGAGACAAACAAAGCATGTAGAGGAACAGATGGACAACAGTCTGTAATTGTAGAACTGCATAACGTTTCTCTATGGTAAGTGAAACTGAGAAAAAAGGACAATGAACGTAGAAACAACAAGGAGGAGTGTGGAAACAATGTTATGCCAGGGAGTGTGTGTGTGTGCGTGTATGTGTA
>JAUZST010011657.1:0-11800 GCA_034779995.1 Parotocinclus haroldoi
AATACAGACTAAATAATACAGACTAAATAATAAAGACTAAATAATAAAGACTAAATAATGTACTGACTAAATAATACTGACTAAATAATACAGACTAAATAATACTGACTAAATAATATACTGACTAAATAATACAGACTAAATAATGTACTGACCAAATAATGTACTGACCAAATAATACAGACTAAATAATACAGACTAAATAATAAAGACTTAATAATATACTGACTAATCAATGCAGACTAAATAATGCAGACTAAATAATGTACTGACCAAATAATGTACTGACTAAATAATACAGACTAAATAATACAGACTAAATAATACAGACTAAATAATAAAGACTAAATAATAAAGACTAAATAATGTACTGACTAAATAATACAGACTAAATAATGTACTGACTAAATAATGTACTGACTAAATACTACAGACTAAATAATGTACTGACTAAATACTGTACTGACTAAATAATACAGACTAAATAATGCAGACTAAATAATAAAGACTAAATAATGTACTGACTAAATAATGCAGACTAAATACTGTACTGACTAAATAATAAAGACTAAATAATACAGACTAAATAATGTACTGACTAAATAATACAGACTAAATAATGTACCGACTAAATAATATACTGACTAAATAATATACTGACTAAATAATACAGGCTAAATAAAATAATGCAGACTAAATAATATACTGACTAAATAATACAGACTAAATAATGTACTGACTAAATAATATACTGACTAAATAATACAGACTAAATAATGCAGGCTAAATAATACAGACTAAATAATACAGACTAAATAATGCAGGCTAAATAAAATAATGCAGACTAAATAATATACTGACTAAATAATACAGACTAAATAATGTTATGACTAAATAATATACTGACTAAATAATACAGACTAAATAATGTACTGACTAAATAATATAATGACTAAATAATATACTGACTAAATAATACAGACTAAATAGTACTGACTATTTAAAATAATGTACTGACTAAATAATACTATTGCATTATTTTGTCTGAGTTATTTAGTCAGTACATTATTATTATTATTATTATTATTATTATTATTATCATAAATAATGCAGATATGCTTAAGCTATTTCATTTAATATTTTAAACATTATCATAAGCAAATGTTATACTGATATTACACCTTATATTTTGTTTATTTATTATACATTTTTGCAAGTTTTTTATTTAGCTTCAGTTTATTGAAACAATTACTACAAATTTATTAATTAGATAACAGTTGAATTTATCGTCTAAGCCTCCTACTGTTTAGTGACTTTGTTCTTGACACTATCACTGTAGGCTTGATCAATTTGAGCTTAGATGACAAAAGATCATAGAAAAGTGTAAAGCTGCTTTGAGAATATCCTCCACTGTAAAATGGCAGCACAGGGCTCATGGTAGGAACAGGAACAACGTTTGGATTGTTTGCCAGTCCCACACACTCACTCACTCACAGTGGGACACTTTAGATATGCAAACATGAGACATGAAAATAAACTAAGTCAACAAAAAGAAAGATCTGTCAGTTAGACCTGAAGGTGGATGTTAGTGCAACAATGAGCTGTAGCTAAGAAAGAATGTTCTACAGTCTATACCAGATGGGGTTTTTTTTACCTTCTTTGCTTTTTCCACTGAAACTAAAAAAAGAACACTTGAATACTTCACTACAGACGCTTGTTATTAGGACCTGCTAAAAATCAGACCCCATTTCATGTTCATGTAGATCCTCTGAAGCATCCAACCTTTTTCTTGCCACTGTGAATGTTCATCAATCATGTCCGTGCTGAAGCAAGCTACCATCGTTGTTAATCAGTGCACTCTTTGGTGGATATGGGTCAGGGATCTGCCGAAGTGTTCAAACAAAAGTCAGCAGAGGTCAACTTCAGGCAACAGAACGGTATAAACAGTCATTCACCATCTCCAAACCAATCGATCCCTCTTAGCGCCCTCTGTCCTGCTCCTGTTACTCCTGGGAGGGGGGCATGACAGGTAGCTGGAAAGGGTCGATCCAGCAAAGATCCAGCGGGGTTTGGACCGACTGAAGATCTGCTGGAAAAAGAAGAAGTGAATGTGACTCAACTTGTCCCGCATACTCTTTCTTTTTAGAAGAGTAAATCGTGTGTTTCTGTGTGTGTGTGTGTGTGTGTGTATGTGTGTGTGAGAGAGAGAGAGAGAGAGACTGTGATGTGAGACTGTTGTCAGTGACAGCAGTCATTTCAAAATTTAAATGCTGTTTTCTAGCAGAAATATTCATCTCTCTTAGAAAAATAATGTTCCCAACATTTTTCACCATGACATCACAGGTCACCTGTGTCCTGTTGTAAGTAGTACCTGTTTTACAGAATGCGTGCTGGTGTTAATTGGTGTAAATTTGTATTGCATTATTTAATCCTCAGTCATATGAACCGTTTTGAATAAATATTCAAATATATTTATATTAATATTTACATATGGCGCATATTCTGATGACTGATTTATTCAGAAAGAAAGGTGCTACCCAGTGTAAATTGGATAAAACAATATATATCTTTCGATCATATGTAATAGGTGTCAGAACCTGTCTGCCATGTTAACGATGTTTTATTACTGGACAATACACTGCAGAAGTTGTTCAGCTTCTTGTTTTTCTTTAAGTCAGTTGTGCAATTCACATGTATTTCTATTTCCTCACAAAGGGCAGATAAAAAGAGAAAAAAATTCAACACATTTATCAAAACATTACGTTCCAGTTAGAAACAGTGATCGAGGCCACTCTGAAACACTGATTCAAATGCATGCAAACCAATGTAAGCACTTATTATGAAAATAACACCAAAACAAAACAGTAATGGAGCGTAAACAGCACATTGATTCTCCTCCCACTTTAGATAAAGTCCAGATAAAGAAATGCTAATTAACTTGGAGGTTAAAGTGGGGAAGAGGATGCCAAAGAGAGAAGGTCATGTGGGAAAGAAATGCTTTAGGCATTAACTTATCTTCTCCCTCTTCTCATTATCATTTGGTTTCTTTTATGACCCACCAGAGTTCCCGTGACCTCTCACAATATTAATCAGTATGAAATTCCGGGGCGAATAAAACAGAAAACAGAAAAGTATGTGACACACACAAACATATAGATGGATGAGTGGATAGATTTATTAATGGATATATAGATCTTTTTTTCTTAGTTTTATTTCATGTCGCATCCGCCTCAATTGGTATATTCATTACACAAAGTTACATTTTCAACACACTGGTCATGGGCCAATATAGAGTGACCAATTAACCTAATGCATATTTTTTGGAGGTGGAGGAAACCAAAGATAGGCACACACTGACACACACATACTCCCTGGAGTGTCCCATAGGGAGAGGAAACCCACAGGGCCCTTTCTTTTTGGATTATATTTTACCCTTGCAGCCATCCACCTCAGTGTGTGTGTGTGTGTATGTGTATGTGTGTGTGTGTGTGTGTGAGAGAGAGAGAGAGAGACAGAGAGAGACAGCCACTGTGATGTGGGACTGTGTGTCAGTGACAGCAGTCATTTCAGAATTTAAAGGGTGTTCTCAAGCAGAAATATTTAATCTCTCTCGGAAAAATAAGGCAGATGGGGGCGGGGGTGGCTGAAAGAGAGGGCTGTCAATCTACAAAAAGAATTCCTCCCTCTTTGTTTCTCCAACACAGCAAGGACACTCACACCAGTTTGTGATGTTTCCTTCTCTGATAAAATCCAATATAAAATGCCAAACGTTTAAAGTTAACTTTTTGTTTTTATGTCCAGTCAAAACAATAAATAATAAAATACACAGAGCAGCCAAAATATTAGCTGCTCTGTAACATCAAGTGTGGTTAAAAGCACTTAATAGTCTGATATTAATAGTCGGAAATTCTGCCTTTATCCGATTATTCAAGTGAGCAGGTATAAAGCATACTGTACTCTGACCTAGAAATCAGATATAGATGCATTTTATACCAGTAATTGGATTACTCATGGCATGTGTAACAGTGAGACAAAGTTAGCAGAGAACTGCGAGTAAATAACACATGAAATGGATTAACAAACACAGAGTGAAAAACAGATAGACCAATACATTAGTAGAATGTGCGTAATGGTAGCATGTCTTTTAAATTATCATATGGTGACCATAATCCACACCCATGAATAATTAATAACGATCATACAATAAAGCACAACATTGACTGAATGGTGGTTCGTTTTAATTCTTTGTGTCAATGTATTGTTATACCGTGCCTTGCTGAGAATATGTGTACGGTCGATAGTCTTGATGACCTTTGGGAAGTAAGCAATGTCATGCAATTTCTGTTTGACTTACAACTGTTTTTCCACGCTGTAAATGAACCAAGGCACTAATATCCTGATTTTGTCAGCAATCTCCCCCTGGAACGTTCCAGCAGCCAAAAATCCAAACAAGCACCTGTACAAGTACAGGAAGAGCATGGGATGTTCTAATACAGTAATAAATCTCTATGATCTCTAAAGACTGGTCCCAGCTACAGTGCAAGCCCAGCCATTTAAACCGTTAAGAACTGTTCTAATAAACTGTCCAATCATCCATTGGCCAAAATAAAGCGAGAGCAAACAACTGCCCCAAACAGACTTACTGAAAGTTTCTCCGAATAACAGGTTTTATTATTAAACCAATTGATTGTTGAGTTTAATTTCATTTTCTTTATTATGTATTATATCATTCTGTAGTCATTACTTTCATTCAAGTGCAGCCACAGACTACACACCTTTCGCATACTTATTTATTTGTTTTTTTGGTATTTTGGGACAAACACTTTTACGAATGTCCATTTACAAAAGAAGTGTTTTATGAATGATTTACTCACAACTTCGCTCATGAATGAGGCCCACTGTATGTACTCACCACTGCCTTTTTGTATTTGAGATACCAATCGTCTCCTATAGAAATTCAAATGCTGTATGTACTTAATGAAATATATCCAAATTCATTCATTCATTCGCTTTCCTATCCACTTGATAGTGAGCTGACGGCACAAGGCACGAGAGGAACAAACCAATCCATTGTAGAGCACATACACTCACACACTCACAAACTAGGAGTACTTTAGATACTCCAATTAACCTGTGACGCACATCTTTGGGCTATGGAGGGAACCCAGAGTACCCCAGGAAAACCCACATGGACACAAGGGCGACATGCAAACTCACAGGACTACTCAGAAAGGAACCTGTATGAATGTGTCTGATTAGTATTGATGTGACCTTGCCATGAATAGCCATTGGAACTGCTGCAGTGTTACATAAACAAATATTTATTTTAGCAGGGATGCTGCTCTGCCATGTATTGCTGTCTATTTGTGGTCTTCAAATACACTTGCTGTGTTTCATTTTGTATTAAAAGTTACATTTGATAAGATTTTATTAAAGATCCTTCTGTGCACTCTTTTGCTCAGTCTGCAGGATGAAGAGACAGGCACAAGGAAAGAGCAGGGAAAATCATTGGTTTCACCTGTGTGTATTTAACACTCTTACTTAACACTCTGTGGAGAGAAAGAGTGAGTGAGTGAGTGGTGTGAAAAAAAAAATAGAGGACTGGAGCGAAATAAAAGAATCAAATTAAAGCGTTTCCTGAGCCTGGGAAAATCTTGACCAGATCACATTTACTTTTAAAATTAATAACCAGAGAGTGGGTGAACCACTTACAATATAATTCATATGTAATACAATGTACAGCTTATTACTTATTTCATTGACAGGTGAGTAGAAACATCTTACTAACTATAAACTTAAAAGATGTTGTATAAACCTCTGACTGAAGACTAAAACTGGACCATTGGCTTCTGAGTCTGATCCAAGAATTTTGAAAATTAAATGTGCAGGAACGGGTCACTTCTGCAGAAAGAAAAGCAACAGAATGTTATTTCTCCCTGTGCCGAAGCGAACGTCTGTAAGCATATAGGCTGCAGTGTGCTAATTAACCCCTAGCACCATGCAACAAAAATGTTAAACATTTACATACTGCAAATAAGATAAAAAAAAAATCAAATAAAAAATATTTTAGATGTAGTCTCTAGTTCAAATATTGTTTTTAAAACTCAGACCTTCGGTTTGTTTCTACATGGTGTTGGTCTAAAGGGCTTTTTGCAGATTATAAAGGGCTTTGAGTGAAGATCTTAGCAAAATATATTGATCTGAAACTCCCTGTGGTCTGCAGTTTAGCTACAGCAGGTACAACAAGTTGGCATGTGCTGTGATAACCTTTACCTCCAGCAATGCCACAACCCCACAGTTGCATTCAGTCAACCACGGGTAGCTGCATTCTCATGAGAAACCCAGAAATGAAACACGATTCTGTAAATGTCAGAATGGAAGCCGTGCGGAAGGTTTACATTTTACACTCTCTCAGACTGGACTCTCTCAGACTGGAGTAACTCGAGGCGCGAATCTTTAATTCAGGAGACACTCAGTCTACAAACATGTCCAATATTTAAGCAGACACGTAGAGTGTTTGGTGCCACTCTGAACTTCTATCACTTTATGAGCAGAACCTCATGAAGCTCTGGTGTTTTATTGACAGAGTTTAGTTCCACTTACAATCCAGGTTTGACCATCAGCAAGTTCCCAAATTATAGCAAACTGTGTTTAACTTCATTAAACACTGCCTAGGCGTCAAATACATAACCAAACAATCCAGGTCCAGGACCAAAGTGCCAAAGGTGCAAAATGTGGTATAAATGGCACTAACGGATATTCCAGTACTTATTCCAGTATCAAAGTGTAAAATTCAGTTCCTCATGTTCAGGTTGCAGTACCAAAGGCACTAAGTACTAAACGGTTCTGGTTCTTAAAAAAAGAGTATTCCAACTGCAGTGCCAGCTACTTCAGTTCCAATAGCAAATACTTTATTTACAGGACAACATGTTCCAATTCCATCATTAAATCAAATTCCAGTACCAAAAGCACTCAGGTACTTAAGTACTTGTAGTTCAATGCTTAAGGTTTCAAGTACAGTAGCAATGGTCAAAATAAAGGTTCTACTTCTAGTACAAAACAGGTCCTGTCCAGTAGTGTGTTCCATTTCCAGTACTGAAGTCACTCAACACAGTAAGAACGGTTCTAGTTCACAAAAACTTTAGAAAGAAGCTTTTTCTACCCCAAACTGCCCTCATAGGGAAACAGTGAACACACAAAACTTTCGCCCTCCAAATGGTGCCTCAATTTGAGCTACATTTAAGAAGTCTCACAAGGAAAGACACTGTAACCAAACCAATCATTCAGAGGAGGATGTGGAAACATGGTTATTAATAGCTGGAGGCCGTCTGCACTGGCGAGGCTTTGGGTTGGCACGGCATGGGCACAACGTGGGCCCGGCGTCTGCCCTGGCACCATGTCCCTGTCCCCACTTGGCTGGCACCGACCCAGATGCGCGGTGCTGTGCCTCACCTGAATGAAGGGCACCGAGATTTGCCCTTCATGCCCACTTCCCCAGTGAGCAAGCATATGGCTCCGGAGCACCTTGAAAAAGCCTGGCGTCCAGGGTCGGGACGTGGGCAAAGGGGGTGGGCATCGCTCCCCTGGAGTGACCCAGTGACAGCATCACTCGTGCAACAATAGAACTTCTCCCAACCCCCTCCCTGGCTGTCCCCTAATTGCCCCATAATGATGGTGCAGTTCAGCCCAACATCATTAGTGATGTGCGGTAGATCATGGGTGCTTTCTGTAGCCAACTTTTGGAGATTCAGTTGGTTCTGAGATATGTGAGTACAGGGTGGTGGGATACAAATAGAGTACCAGGACAAGCAACGTTCTCCAGAATGACTGTGTTTGAATCTTTAGTGTATGATCTTTGGAGTTTTTATTTTTCATTGGCTTAATGATTATTTCCACTCTCCTCCACAGCAATTTTAATTTCAGGTTGCTAAATCCTTTGGGTTTTAGGCAATTCAGGTGTTAAAGCTTGCTATTCCAGTATCAAAGGTGGGAATTACAGAACTAAATGCTCTCCTTCCAAGACCAAATTAATAATTACATAAGAAAAGACCCCAGTTCAATTACCAAAGGCATTAATTACAGTACCATAATTTCCAGTTCCAGAATCAAAGCTTCATTTCCAAAAACAAATAATAAATTATAGAACCAAAGACCAAAAGGTTCCAGTTCCACCTCAGTAGATTTAATTAACACTAAATGTTCCGGTGTCAAGTTTCCAATATTGAATATTCCAGTGCAGCACCAAATACAACGTTCAGCTTTTAATGATAGAACCAAAGACTCGGATTTGGGTACTACAATTTCGGTTCCAGTTTCCAACCTCTAGTCAATGTCCTAATGTACTCAAGCAAATAGAAATTAAAGTGCCCTGTTTTTCTCTCAACTTACCCCCAATTATCCTGGATTTCACCATATGCAGGCTGAATTACACCCTGGACAGGGCCCACGCATGAGTCCACCAAAGGGTTCCATTACTGCACCACCCAACCTTCAGGTTCCATGTCTATCCCTGGCTTCAAATCTAGGTTCAAACTGTTTCTATTTCAAGCAGATAAGGCTCTAATGCCAACTCTGAAATCTAAAGTTTGAATGACTTGGTTATACGTGCCAAAGATAGATACTGTATTTGTATCCATGTTTTTTTTTTCTCCACACTCAGGTTTTTATGCTGGTGCTGGCTATGTTGATGTTGGAACGTTGAAAGATGATGCCCCTTCTGGTCTGTCTTCCCTCAGAAACAGCTCAGCATGTCTCTACCCTCTGTACTGGTTCGACCAACACTCTGGCCTCATCTAAGCACCCCAAGAATAAAAGCTAAATTCCATTAGCTAAATAAATTCCATTAGTAGTATACCTAGTGCCAGAATCAGAGGTATGGCATTAGCAAAGTTGGAATATTATAGTATACTGTTAAAACTGCTTTCCAGTTTCTCTTTGACTAAGGTCAAACTTTAAAGTTTCCTATATGTGCTATAGTGCTTTTACTGATCGATGTGAGCGCATTAATACTGATGTTTCTACTCCTGAAAAAATCAGTTTAAATGTGAGGTTTTCAGATTGGAACCTTGTGGTTTGTGTTTGCTCAAAGTCTTGGTAGAAATTCCCATAAGTGTTAAATAATAAATCAGTAAAGTCAGCTGAGTAAACCAAGACGTGATATATCCAGATCTTCAGGCTATTCATGCCTCTCTTTTGCGCTGTAATATTTTGTGAATGGAGACTGTGAGCTCCAGGTCTCTGGAGCTTGGTTCCTCATTAGCCTGCGGGAAGAAACAAAGGGATGATGCTACGCTAAAAAGTGCCATCCCTCATCTGTGGGGCCACAGCCTGACACATTAGGAACCGGCTCGCTCAATTAAACACTGGCAGCTCATTTTTCTGATCCTCTCTCTCTCTCTCCCTCTCTCTCGCGTACTCTTTGATCTTCAATGGTGGTCCAGCAGATCCTGTTCATCATACACACACATCGTTTAACTGGAACAAACATCCTCATCATATCCATCTTCCCCATGAGTGTTGAGCTAAGTTGTAAGAACAGAGATCAGGACCTGATGAAACGCCAATAACGCTCCTTTTTTACACCGAGATCCATCTAGAAAGCTTCATGTACAGTCAGTATGAAAAATGAGGCCATGGGTAAAGTGATGGCCAGAGTCATCACAGAGAGAGAGAGAGAGAGAGAGAGAGAGAGAGAGAGAGAGTAACACTGGGACACTAACAATGTCAGTTATCTTAAGCCATGTGACAGAAACCCAAAGAAAAGAGGAATTCCCTGCAGATGTGGGGAGAACATGCAAACTCTACACAGGCCAGGATTAAAATGCCAAAGGACCTGAATACAGGATCTATGTCTTCACCTTAAGTAAGATTTACAAACGCAAATGCATCAGTACAAGAGTATCAAAGGTTATTTTAATTCCGGGCTCAGTACCTAATGTCTCCATCATTTTAACCCTGACACCAGGCCCAGCATCAAGCAATTGCTTAGGTGCATAAAACATTTCTGATTCATAATAATTGGTGAATGTTGCAGAGGTGTATGTTTACACGGGGTAGGTATGCCTTGGATGGGATGCCAGTCCATCACAGACCACTGTCGAAGCACTCTCATTCGATTTCAGCACCAACCTAGAACCTAAAAGGCCAACTCAGTTATTAATGTCTCAAAGCTGAGGCACTAAGATGTTCCATTTCCAGTATAAAATTTTCAAATTCAGTATCAAAAACCAGAGCTTATGAACCAAAGCCTACTCTTTTCGATACAAACGAATGAAGCAAGGCTAAGGTTTGGAAGACATCCAATCAATATCCGAACGCTTTAATGACTGAGATCTTAGGAATTATAACTAATATTAATATTCAATAAAAAATCTGTTTTATAACTCTGGATGTTGTGATGTAACTAGCTGGTCAAATGTGTATTTCTACTGCCAAATATATAATTAACGTCATGAATAAGACATTCTGCTTGCTTTTCTAATTTTATTCATTTTCATGAATAGTGATTTACTTTCCATTAACCAAATGCCTAAGTGGGAACTATGTTATGGTCCGTGTTACATACGGACATTTTTAGGTGTCCCAGTTGTCTCTGCCAGAGACAGACTCTGCATTGTGCTCTGCTTAACTCTACAAGCATTGTCCCTGCTTCAGCCAGTACTTTGACTGCTGTGACGTCCTACGAGTAAGCCTGTGCTGGATTTCCCTACAGAAAGTGTTTAAAAGGTCCTGCTCTGGAAATTAGTGTTTCTTAAAGTGGAATAATTTCTTTTGGTTGTGTGCAGCCAGTGAGGTTACTTATTCAAGTTTTATATCATTATATCCATTTATATTTTGCTTCTAGACTGTGTGTGTGATCATAACTGCTTGGTGGTTATTAAAGAACTATGTTGTTGTGTATTTCGTGATATGTTTAGCAGTTTAGGCTCGAGGAGCTGTGAAGATGGTAGCATTATACTTGTTTTCGACAGTGTCTCTGGTGTTTTTATGTATTGTTTTCATGCCCAGTTTTCTTGTGAAAATCCCTTTTATATTTACATCACCTTTACCTTTTATATTTATTGTAGCACAAAAAGACTATGTTACCATGGTAATGTCCGTTCAACGTCCATTCAGTTCAACAACCTGTTTGACAAAACATAATGCAGTCGATAAACTGTGCCAATCTGTCCTAAGGCTTCCAGTTCCAGTAGCAGCATGTCCAATTACAATACCACAGATTCCATTTCTGCCAGTAAAAGGCTCCGATTATGGTACCAGGTCTCTAATTTCAGTAAGAGTTCAAGTTACAGAACAGGTTCAATGTCCAGGATAAAAGTTTTTACTCACGTTACTTAAAGTACCAAACGTTCCAGTTCATATTAAAAATGCCAATGTGCCAACTGTAAAGGTTGGTGGTGGATAACCTATGGAACAATCCTGGTTCCGACAGCTTGTGTGTTTGTGGAGCAAAGCAGAATGAAAAGTTTCCTAAAACTTACAGGAACCTTCATATTAATGTGGATGAACCAGATGATGTTTGTGCTACATGCTCTTTTTTTAGCATGCTACGACAGAAACCTGATGTATGTCTCTGTTAGCAACGCTAATGTGGTCAAAGGTGGTGAAATCCTGAGAGAGAGAGAATGAACAAGAGACATGCACTAATCATAACAGCCGGCCGGTGCCTCAGATGAACTTGTTGTGTTGCTAATTACTGCAATTATGAGGATGCAGGGTGCTGATGAGCAGTGTGTGTGTGTGTGTGTGTGTGTGTGTGTGTGTGTGTGTGTGTGTGTGTGTGTGTGTGTGTGTGTGTGTG